>JAOVVI020012355.1:0-12041 GCA_028571085.2 Nepenthes alata | reverse complement strand
TGTTAAGATCTATTAACATCTCAGTTAATTATACAATTTTATTTTTGTTGACAGAGTGTTTATATTTTTTTTTTATTTTGGAAAATAATTTTAAAAGATAATATAATTTTTAATTTATTGAAGATCTAATTCATAGCTTTTATGAATTTATTTCAAAGTTTAATTAAGCTTAGTATAACGGAAAACAGTCTCATCAATTCCATATTCAAAGCTTATGAACTTAGACATGGCTTAGCTGGCCCGCATACCATTCCGGTCTAGGCCACGAATCATGCCACGCCTAACACAGTCTTTTTTTGGAGGTAAATTTAATAGTCATGTAATATTATCCCTTTTTTATGTAATTAATTAATTAATTAAAATAATAAATATCTCTATTTTCCTCTTTTATTAATACAAACATCTTTTTACTCACCTTTTACTCTCTACTCCCTTATTCCCATAGATTCTATGATAGGTTGATATTGATATAATTATATTATCTTTTATTAATTTTTATTTATAATATATTATTATTATTATTATTATATAATAAATTAATTATTAATTATGGTATATAATTTTTCTAGTCTTAGTAATAAAAATATTAAAAAATTATTTTAATACTTTTACACCGACTACTACATCACATATACGTACTGATAATGATTTTGAATGTTGAAATCACAAGCCTATTCTAGATATTACCAATACTATTCCTAATTTTAGCCACCACCCTAAAAAATATTCTAATAATTATATTATTTTTTTAAAAATTAAATTAGTTAATAATCAAAAATTGACTATTTATAAATAAAAAAAAGTAAACAAATATATATTTGTAAAAATTATAAAGATATTAAACACCTAAATCAATATATATATAAAAATAAGAAACATTAATTATTATCAACTCAAACTAAATTCATATTTTCAGGTGATATATATTTAGAATTTTTTTAATATGAGTAGATGTTAAATCAATAATAAGTGATAAAATATATAGTTTATTTGACGAGATAAAATATAAAGTTCACTCGAAGAGATTTTTCTTCATGGAAAATGTCTATATTTAAAATATATGTGTAGAAACAGTTGTAATCCAAATATATAAAAATATCTCGACATGTTATTAAAGATATGTTATCCAATTTTTTATAATTCATATTATAATTAATTTTAAAATTAATATAAATAAAATATAATATATATTTAACTAAAAATGTATGATAATCATATATTAGTCTACCTTATAATTATATTATCACACATTAGATTCTTAAAAATTAAAATTATAAAAAATTATTGATTTTAAAGTTTTTAAATACTTACATAATGCTTCCACAATTTTTAAAATAATTAATATTATTATTGATGCATCTCAATAATCCAGATTAATGTACGAATTAAAGAACCACCTAATTGCACCCAAACGTTTGAATAAAAATGGATATAGTCTTTATAATTTTGAATCAAGATCTTGCGTGCTACAACAGAATAAATAAGAGGTAAGATTTTTTAAAAAAAATTTTCCGATATATCTCTTAATGCTCAAATTAGTGATATTTGAATGTGAAAAATGTAAGAAAATAGATGGGGAATTTAAAAACAATGAGAATGAATATATATATAAAGATAATACTCCTTTTTGTATACTCGTTTGGTTGAGTGACAGTTGTTATGCTCACTCATCTGGTGGAACGTCTTTTGGTTCCTCTTAATGTCATTGTTAAACGTTATTTCACAATCATTTTTGGGAGAAATGTTTTATTTATAATAATATGCGTCATTTAGTTAGCTAGTAATTAAAATATAATTTCTTTTTAATGGTGAGAGACGTTACCTGGATGGGTAATGACCATCCCAATTAATGACAAGGCTGCTTGACTACTAAATACTGGATCGACACAACTGCCATTCGCATTCGGCTATTAAACAATTTATTATAATTCTTTAATGCTTGATTGTTCAATTCATATCCCTTAGTTTATATGTTGTAACATTTGCCTGATAGGATCTGTGACGTCTTTTATTGGGCCATCAAAATTTAAGTCTCTTATCTAGTTATGCATTGGTTTGCTCATTTCTGATTGTACCCATCAATTATAAATAAATATGAATATTTGCTAAGTTTTTTGATAATATTTTTTTAAAAAAACTAAAATATTAGACAAATCATCCAATATTTATAGATTTAGGTAATCAATTTGTGCGGTCAGATGAAGCCGACTGCTCAGATTTGTTATAATTTTTTTTAATTTATAATATGAACAGATATGAATAGTCTATTTTATTCAACCATGTAAATTAATCGCTCAGATTTACAAAGCAGAATCTTAAGAGGATCGAATCATGCAAAGATTGATGGTTTTGAGGTCCTTAAGAAGCTTGATCCTCATCTTTGGGATAATTAAGTATCTATCCCATAAGTTTGTCCTACGATGTTTGCTCCCTCTCTCTATTCCAATAACCGAATTCAAGTCGAAATAAAATTATGATCAGTGAAAATTGGCTTAAAGTTTTTAAATTTGTAAGATAAAAATTTAATTTATAAAATAATAAATGATTACACAATAAATATCAAATTTACGTAAAAAAGTTTCAAAATAATATAAAAAATAGAGATAAAAATGAGAGATTTCACTATTTATAAAAGTAAATTTACAAGAAGAGCGGCAATAAAACTTTATTTTTGAACTCCTACCAAACCAAATAGCAAAAATGCCATATATATGTATGGTCGTATTTAAAGGATTACGATACGAGAAAATAAAGAAAGTAGAACTCAGTGACTAAATGTATAGTTGTATAAAAGTAGCACTTGTAAGGTGGCTTTAAGAGCGTATCGCTGCTGGGCATGGATTAGGAAAAGCAGGATTCTATTTCTCTTTATTAGATCACTAGATCAAAATTTAATGATTAAAATTTTAAAAATATAAAATAGTAAATATAGTTATATTTTCAAATTTTTTTATAATGTTAACATCTACCAAATATTAAATTAAATATTAAAAATATTTTATTAGAAAATATTATATAATTAATATTTGTCAAATATTTTCTTCTTTGTTAAATATTTTCTTCTTATTTCTTTCCCGATATTTCCTCTGTATTATTTTCTTCCTTTCTTTATTTTCTTTCCGTATTTACTGCATAAGTTGTATAAATGCATACTTTGAGGGCTGTGTAAAGAACAAAGTGAAGTGAATAAAAGTTTGGCGTCTGTTTTTTCATCATTTCGTCGTCCTCTCTCTGAGCTGGCCTTTGCCGTTGCTCATCTATCCTCCTTCCTCTCCGTTTCTAGGTTTTACTTGACGCAGAACTTCACATGGTATCAGAGACAATGGTGTCTCACCAAACCACTTTCAAAACTACATCGAACACTGTCAATCCATTCTTCACTCCTTCAAAAGAACACATGTGTGTTCAAACCCTAAACGATCTCACAAATCTTTTTTGACTGGAAATCAGTGACAATCCGGCCATTACTCTGGTCATCAATTTACTCACCGTCGACAATTACTCAACCTGGTCCAGAGCCATGCGTCGTGCCTTCAGAGACAAGAACAAACTTCAGTTCATTGAGGGCACTATTCCCAAACCAATCGACCCAACCGATACTCTTTTGAAAATTTGAGGCCGATGCAATGGTATGATGGTTTCTTGGATCCAAAACTCAGTTAGTCCTTCTATCAAGTTTAGCATTGCCTTCATGGATGACGCCTCTGAGATTTGGAGTGAGTTACGTGACCGATTCACTCAACAAAACGAGCCTCGTATCTTTCAATTGAAGAAGCATTGGCCAGCCTTCTGCAAGAATAGGACCCCGTAAGCATATATTACGGTAAACTCAAAACCTTATGGGATGAACTCTTAGATTATGACCCCCTCCCGAACTGTAATTGTGGTAAGATGAAAATCCTTCATGATCGATATCAACGTGATTGTGTAATCCAATTTTTGATGGGCTTAAATGACTCTTATCCTCACACCCGCGATCAGATTATGCTCATGGATCCTCTCCCCTCTCTTAACAGAATTTTTTTTGTTATTCAGCAACAAGAACGACAATACAAGACGTTGTCTGTTCTGGAACCTTCACACATAATGGCTTCAACAGCCAAACGTAATTTTAAATATTAAAAGAATATTGAGAAAAGCATTCAATCTATGAAGAAAGATTGCCCTTTTTGTGTTCACTGCCGGATCACAGGGCACTCGATGCAACAGTGTTTCAAAATTGGAAATACTGAGGCACCCGTGTGTTCCCATTGCAATAAAATTAGACACACCCTTGATAAATAATGCCAATCGCATGAATATCCTCGTAATCACAAATTGTATGAAAAATCTGTCAACGAGATGCCTTCTACCAACCTCTCGAGCTTCAAAAATTATACGGGCCAAGGAGGAGATGCTGATGACAGAATTGCTTTGACTAAAGTCCAATTCGACCAACTAATGGAATTGATTCAGTCACAGGACACGGCCAAACCAAGCCAGTCCATTTTTGACCCATATATCGAGCAGCCAAAGGCTACCAACATGACAGGTACGGTATCATGTGTATTGCCTTCTCAACAACGTTTGGATAATCAAAAACACACATGGATTTTGGACACTGGGGCCACATATCATGTGATATGTGACCCCACTTTATATGTTCATAAAGTCCAGCTTTCATGTTTTGTTAATCTTCCGGATGGAAGTAAAGCATCTGTTTCTCATATCGAAAATATTAAACTTACGAATAAAATGATATTGGAACATGCTCTTTGTGTTCCTTCGTCCTGTTTTAATTTAATTTCTATAAAGTGGCTAACTGATGCCCTTCATTGCTGCATATTCTTCCTTTCTAACATCTGTTTGATTCAGGACCTTGCCCCTTGGACAACGATTGAGATGGGTGAAGAAAGAAATGGGTTATATCATCTGAAGCTTGCTGAAGTACCTTCAAATACTTTGACTAATTTTCTTCTCAAAAGTTGTCATCTAAACATTAAACCTTCTGTTCACTCTGTCTCCTCTTCAATTAATATTTAGCATTGTCGTTTAGGGCATATTTCACATTCTAGACTTAAGCTAATTGATAATCCTTTTGTAAAAGGAGCAGTAAGCTCTATTAATAATAATAATCCTTGTTCCGTTTGTCATATGGAAAAAGAACATCGTCTCCCCTTTCCTTCTAGTACCCATAAATCACACATCTTGTTTGAAATGATTCACTGCGATATATGGGGACCTTTCGCTGAGGTATCTTTGAGGGCTACAAGTATTTACTCACTATCATTGACGATCTTTCTAGAAGCACATGGATCTATCTTTTAAAACAAAAATCAGACACCAAACAGTGCTTAGAGAATTTTTACGAACTTATTAGAACACAATTTGGCGTTAAGATTAGAATCCTCAGAAGTGATAATGGTTTCGAATTCAACATAGGAGACTTTTACAGTAGAAGAGGTATAATTCACCAGAGGAGTTGTGTTGAAATTCCGTAACAAAATGAAATAGTTGAACGCAAACATCAACATCTGTTTAACGTTGCCAGGGCGATTAGATTTCAGTCCGGACTTCCCCTTAGATTTTGAAGTGATTGTATTTTTACAGCTGCCTACATCATCAATAGAACACCAAGCCCATTATTAGAAAATAAGACCCCATACGAAGTTCTCTTTGGAGTCAAACCCAATTATAAAAATTTAAGAATTTTTGGGTGTCTGTGTTTTGCTTCCACGATTTCTCATGGGCGTACCAAGTTTGATTCTAGAAGTAGGAAATGTGTCTTTCTAGGTTATCTTTTTGGAGTTAAAGGATACAAATTAATTAACTTAAATAATTACAGCACATTCTATTCATGAGACGTGATTTTTCATGAAGAAATATTCCCTTTCCAGAATGACAACGTTGATCAAAACTCAAATACCCTATCCAATACATACCCATCAGAACAGTCCAATATTGTGCTTAATGATAAACAACTATGCCAAACTCAACCAGGGATGTCAACTTTGCATGATCTCCATCCTGTAGCTGAACAAACAGTCGAGGATAGTGCCAACATATCTACTGTCCCAGTTTAAGATCAGTCTGGCAACCATCTGGACCAGTTAATAGACGATCATTCAGAACACAATACACCGTCTCCCATAGCTAGTCAGATACCTATTCATAGAACTACTAGAGTTAGAAATGCTCCCGAATATTTGAAGGAATTTTATTGCCATCAAGTGACCCAGACCTCACTCACTCAATCAGAAACCCCGATTACTCCAGGTAAACCATATTCTCTTACAAACTGTCTTTCATATCAAAAACTATCTCCCACATTCAGTCATTTTTCATCCGTCATAACATCTCAAAGTGAACCACAAACATATGCTCAAGCCATTCGTGATGAAAAATGGCGCGAAGCTATCGAAAGTGAATTACATGCGTTAGAACAAAACAAAACGTGGATCACTACTAATCTGCCTCCTGGAAAGAAAACTATTGGATGTCGATATGTGTTTAAATTAAAATTTAATAGCGATGGGAACATTAAGAGGTATAAATACAGATTGGTAGCCAAAGGATATACACAACAAGATGGCATAGATTATCATGAATTATTCTCCCCTGTTCTCAAACTCACTACCGTGCGATGCCTCCTTCCCATGGCCGCCATTAAAGGGTGACATTTACATCATTTTGATGTTAACAATATCTTTTTATATGGCATTTTAGAAGATAAAATTTACATGCAGAAACCTCCAGGTTACACTAAGGGAAAACCCAATCAAGTCTATAAACTATTAAAAAGTATTTATGGCCTTAAATAGGCCTCTAGGCAGTGGTATTCTAAGCTATCTACATCTCTAATTTCTTTTAACTTTACCCAATCCAAGGCTAATTACAGCTTATTTACTAAAGAAGATGACAAATCCTTTATAGTATTACTTGTATATGTTGATGACATTATTGTTGCAGTAGTTGTTTGGATTCCATTGCCTCTATTAAATTATCTATGGATAGCACTTTCAAAATTAAAGATCTTGGCGCTTTACTATATTTCCTTGGCATAGAGGTCACACGATCTGCCAAAAGCATACATATTTGCCAAAAAAAATAAGCGCTCGACATTCTCGCTGATTCTGGTACCCTTGGTTCAAAGCCCCTTAAACTCCCAATGGACCAAAATGTGAAATTGAGCAAAGAGACTGGAACCATCCTACAAGATTCGAGTGTTTACAGAAGGCTAATTGGAAGGCTTCTTTATCTAACTGTAACAAGGCCTGACATCTGCTATGCAGTTCATATTCTGAGTCAATTCATGACTCGACCAACTTCTAACCATATGAATGCTGCTTATCATGTTCTGCCATATCTCAAATTACACCCAGGACAAGGCATATTATTCTCTTCTACTTCTAATATCCAGTTTCAAGCTTTTTGTGATGCAGATTGGGCTTCATGTCCTGACACTAAAAGATCTATTACCGGTTACTGTATTTTAATTGGAGATTCACTTATCTCCTGAAAATGTAAGAAATAGTCTGTTGTTTCACGTTCTTCAGCAGAAGCAAAATATCGATCCATGGCTTCTACTTGCTGCGAACTATCTTGGCTACGCTACAGTTTACTTGATTTGCAGGTTCCCCATTCTCACGCCGCAGAACTCCATTGCGACAATCAAGCTGCTCTTCACATTTCAGCCAATCCTGTTTTCCATGAACGCACCAAGTATATTGAGTTTGATTGCCATTTGGTTCGCGACAAGATTCAAGATGGAAGCATTCGCACCCACCATGTGACTACTCATAATCAACTAGCGAAAATGTTTACTAAAAGTCTGCCATCACATCGCCTACGACTTCACTTATCCAAGTTGGGCATGATCAACATATATACTCCACCTTGCCGAGGGGGTATTAGGAAATATTACATAATTAATATTTGTCATTCTGTCAAATATTTTTTCTTTCCTTGTATTTCCTCTATATTATTTTCTTCCTTTATTTATTTTCTTTCCGTATTTTGATGTTGCTGTACATTGTGTATAAATCAGTGGTTGAGGGCTGTGTACATTATGAAGGAATATGAATAAAACTCTGGCGTCCGTTTTCTTCATCAGTGCGTCATCCTCTTTCTGAACTCGTCTCTGCCATTGCCCAGCCTTCCTTCTTGCTCTTCGTTTCTGAGTTTTTTGCTTGACGCAAAACTTTACATGGTATTAGAAAAAAATGGCGTCTCACCAAATTACTTCCGAAACCACATCGAACGCTGCCAATCCTTCCTTCACTCCTTCACAAGAACACATGCGTGTTCAAACCCTAAACGATCTCACAAATCTTTTTCGACTGGAAATCGGTGACAATCCGGCCATCACCTTGGTCACCGATTTACTCACCGTAGACAATTATTCAACCTGGTCCAGAGCCATGCGTCGAGCCTTGAGAGCCAATAACAAACTTCAGTTCATTGAGGGCACCGTTCCCAAACCAATCGACTCAACTGATCCTCTTTTCAAAATCTGGGGCCGATGCAATGATATGGTGGTTTCCTGGATCCAAAACTCGGTCAGCCCTTCTATCAAGTCTAGTGTTGCCTTCGTCGATGACGCCTCTGAGATTTGGAGTGAGTTACGCGACCGATTCACTCACCAAAACGGGCCTCGTATCTTTCAATTGAAGAAATCGTTGGCCAGTCTTCTGCAAGAACAGGACCTAGTAAGCATATATTACGGTAAACTCAAAACCTTATGGGATGAACTTTTAGTTTATGACCCCCTCCCGAACTGTGATTGTGGTAAGATGAAAATCTTTACTGATCGATATCAACGTGATTGTGTAATCCAATTTTTTATGGGCTTAAATGACTATTATACTCACACCCGTGACCAGATTATGCTCATGGATCCTCTTCCCTTTGTTAATAGAATTTTCTCTGTTATTCAGCAGCAAGAACGACAACATAATATGTTGTCTGTTCTAGAACCTTCACACACAATGGCTTTAACAGCCAAACGCAATTTGAATTATCAAAAGAATATTGCGAAAATCATTCATTCTGTGAAGAAAGACCGCCCTTTTTGTGTTCACTATCGGATCACAGGACACTCGGTGTAACAGTGTTTCAAAATTGGAAATATTGAGGCTCCCGTGTGTTCCCATTGCAATAAAACTGGACACACCCTTGATAAATGTTACCAATTACATGGATATCCTCATAATCACAAATTGTATGGGAAATCTGGCAACGTGATGCCCTCTGCCAACCTCTCGAGCTTCAAACATTATACGGGCCAAGAAGGAGATGCTGATGACAGAATCGCCTTGACTAAAGCCCAATTCGACCAACTCATGGAATTGATTCAGTCAAGGGACACGGCCAAGCCAAGCCAATCCATTTTTGACCCACATACCGAGAAGCCCAAGGCTGCCAACATGACAGGTACGGTATCATGTGTATCACCTTCTCAACATCGTTCGGATAGTCAAAAATACATATGAATTTTGGACACTGGAGCCACAGATCATATGATATGTGATCCCACATTATATGTTCATAAAGTCCAGCTTTCATGTTTTGTTAATCTTTCGGATGGAAGAAAAGCATCTGTTTCTCATATCGAAAATGTTAAACTGACGAACAAAATAATATTGGAACATGTTCTTTGTGTTCCTTCGTTCTGTTTTAATTTACTTTCTGTAAACGGCTAACTGATGCCCTTCATTGCAGCATATTCTTCCTTTCTAACATCTGTTTGATTCAGGACTTTACCTCTTGGACAACGATTGGGATGGGTGAAGAAAAAAATGGGTTATATCATCTGAAGCATGCTGAAGTACCTTCAAATACTTTGACTAATTTTCTTATCAAAAGTTGTCATCTCAACATTAAATCTTCTGTTCACTCTGTCTCATCTCAAATTAATATTTGGCATTATCGTTTATGGCATATTTCACATTCTAGACTTAAGCTAATTGATAATCCTCTTGTAAAAGGAGCAGTAAGCTCTATTAATAATACTAATAATTCTTGTTCCGTTTGTCACATGGCAAAATAATATCGTCTCTCCTTTCCTTCTAGTACCCATAAATCACACATCTTGTTTGAAATAATTCACTGCAACATATGGGGCCCTTTTGCTGAGGTATCTTATGAGGGTTACAAGTATTTTCTCACTATCATTGACGATATTTCTAGAAGCATATGGGTCTATCTTCTAAAATAAAAATCAGACACCAAACAGTTTTAGAGAATTTCTACGAACTTATTAAAACATAATTTGATGTTAAAATTAGAGTCCTCAGAAGTGATAATGGTTTCGAATTTAATATATGAGATTTTTACAGCAAAAGAGGTATAATTCACCAGAGGAGTTGTGTTAAAACTCCACAACAAAATGAAATAGTTGAACGTAAACATCAACATTTGTTGAACGTTGCCATGGCGATTAGATTTCAGTCTGAACTTCCCCTAAGATTTTGGAGTGACTGTATTTTTACAGCCGCCCACATCATCAATAGAACACCAAGCCCGTTATTAGAAAATAAGACCCCATATGAGGTTCTCTTTGGAGTGAAACCCAATTACAAAAATTTAAGAATATTTGGTTATCTGTATTTTACTTCTACTATCTCTCATGGGCGTACCACGCTTGATTCTAGAAGTAGGAAATGTGTCTTTCTAGGTTATCCCATTGGAGTCAAAGGATATAAATTAATTGACTTGAATAATTATAGTACATTCTACTCACGAGACGTGATTTTTTATGAAAATATATTTCCTTTCCAGAAAGACAACATTGATCAAAACTCAAATATCCTATCCAATACATACCCATCAGAACAACCCAACATTGTGCTTAATGATGAACAACTATGCCAAACTCAACCAGGGCCGTCAACTTTGCGTGATCCCTATCCTGTAGCTGAACAAACAGTCGAGGATAGTGCAAACATATCTACTGTCCCAGTTCAAGATTAGTCTGGCATACATCCGGGCCAGTTAATAGACGACCATTCAGAACATAATACATTTACTAATACACCGTCTCCCATAGCTAGTCAGATACCTATTCGTAGAACTACTAGAGTTAGAAAGGCTCCCAAATATTCGAAGAAATTTTATTGCCATCAAGTGTCTCATACCTCACTCACTCAATCAGAAACTCAGACTACTCCAGGTAAACCATATTCTCTTACGAACTGTATTTCACATCAAAAATTATCCCCCATATTTAGTCATTTTTCATCCGCCATAATATCTCAGAGTGAACCACAAATATTTTCTCAAGCCATTCGTAATGAAAAATGGCGCGAAGCCATCAAAAGTGAATTAAATGCGTTAGAACAAAATAAAACGTGGATCATTACCAATCTACCTCATGGAAAGAAGACTATTGGATGTCGATATGTGTTTAAATTAAAATTCAATAGCGATGAAAACATTAAGAGGTATAAATGTAGATTGGTAGCCAAATGATATACACAACAAGAAGGCATAGATTATCATGAAACGTTCTCCCCTGTTGTCAAACTCACTACCGTGCGATGCCTCCTAGCCATGGCCGCCATTAAAGGGTGGCATTTACATCATTTTGATGTTAATAATGCCTATTACATGGTATTCTAGAGGAGACAATTTACATGCAGAAATCTCCAAGCTACACTAAGGAAAACCCAATCAAGTCTGTAAACTATTAAAATGATATTCTAAGCTATCTACATCTCTAATTACTTTTGGCTTCACACAATTCAAGACTGATTACAGCTTATTTACTAAGGAAGATGACAAATCCTTTATAGTATTACTTGTATATGTTGATGACATTATTATTGCCAGTAGTTGCTTGGATTTCATTGCCTCTATTAAATCATTTTTGGATAGCGCTTTCAAAATTAAAGATCTTTGCGATTTACGATATTTTCTTGGCATAGAGGTTGCATGATCCTTCAAAGGCATACATATTTGCCAAAGAAAATATACACTCAACATTCTCGCTGATTCCGGTACCCTTGGATCAAAGCCCCTTAAACTCCCAATGGACCAAAATGTGAAGTTGAGCAAAGAGACCG
>JAOVVI020012354.1:0-10426 GCA_028571085.2 Nepenthes alata | reverse complement strand
AACAATGGCGCACAACCGCTCTTTCCCCTAATCGGATGGCACGAAGCTCTAAACAGTGACCGCCCTTCCTCCTCGTATTCTCACCTGAAAACAGAGCATAAGGCCCCCCTCAGATAGTGGCCTGTTCCCACGACCATGTTCTCCCAGAAGCAAAGCCCCCTCGGCGAAGGTAGAGCCCGAAAGCTCTCTCTAGACTGGAGACCCAAGGCTCTCAGCAAAATAGAGAGCAAACGTTCGCCCCTTCCACGGCGCTTGGATGCCGTCCTCCAGATCTAGCCAAACAAGAGCACTAAACCCTTCGCTACAGGTGCACAGAGTTCCCTGACGTTCATCTGCTCCAACATTGGAGCCCAACAGGAGCTCCTGTCGACGGTACTCGACCAGAGCGGGGAGCGTAGTTCCTCCCGAAGAGGAGCGCAACGCCTCTCAGCAGATCGAGGTGTGAAGGCATGCCCAATGGATGTCTATCAACTTGAAAGAGGATGCAGCTCAGTCAGTAGAGCCCAAAGCCCTCACCGCGACATCCGACGGATCCTTCCGAATGACGTCCTGCACACCCCTAGATTCCTAGCAAAGCTGTCCATCCCGTACGGGCCGAGCGGGGAAGCCCATACTTCTCGGCCTACTCGTGCAACTGGGACGGGTCGAATCCAATATTTCCACTCCCATCCTGGCACATCCGGCGAAGCCAACAAGTATCACCGAGGCCTACCAGCATCCCAAGGCCACCCTCTGCGGGCGCACCCCCAAAAGGGATTTACCTAAGCCACCCTCTGCGAGCGCACAGGTATGCCGCTCCCCGCGGGCGCACAGGTAAGTCCCCCTCAGCCGGGTGAACCCATGGGGCTCACGCCTCCAATCACATCCCTCTCACACTCCCCTCATCATTACATCTTTGCATGTATTCCTCCGTTTATTGCGGAAGATATCTGACTTGAGCGTCGGAGTGTCAGCGGGTACAGCCCCCGTCGACCTCTGACTTCTTGTTTGTTTATTGTGCTGTGCATGTCCCAAGTTAATAGAGACGGAGATTAGACCCTCCTCCGAACGCTTCAGAGTGACACGGAATTCGGATGCTCCCCAATCCGTACAGCAACCGCGGACCCGGGACGCAACAATTAGTATTAGATATATTTGAAGAAAAAATTTCTAAAAATCGTAAATTAGCAAGCCGTATCAGTCGAAAGGGAAACATATCACAATATTGTCGTGATATTAAAAAATATCAGTATCGAGAGCCCCGATACTGATAAATATATGCCAATATGTACTATATGGACCAATATTTTCATTCATGACTACAATTAGCTATATTGGCACACGTGGATCAAATATAAGAGACAAAAGACAGACAAATCTGGATATGGCCAAATATCTCCAATACCAAAAAGGGAAATGAAAAAAAATGATAACAAAAAATAGGATACGTCCGATTAACTTTGTAGCACACAAAGGGTAAAATTATGCTGCTCAATTCCCAAAGGAAACACATGACTCATCAGAACTTAATTTCTACTAACTGAAGATGTGTAAGTATTGAGTTATAAGTCACTCCCGTATAGGCGCATACCCATTTGACGTACCACTTGGTGATAGATGAGGAGTTTTTTTAGTCGCGCGATGAAGACTTGAGGCGCTGATTCCAGAAATATCACCCTCGAGGTATACCTGATAGGCGCCTGAGGCACCGACTCCAGAAACATCATGCTCGAGGTGCGCCAGAGAGACGCTTGAGACTTCAATTCCAAAAGCATCGCGCTCGAGCACGGCCCGCAAAATAAAAATGCACCAATGCGTTTTGGGGTAAATCTACGTGCATTCAGAGCTCCATTTGTGAGAGAAAGAAAAGAGCAATAGAGAGAAAATGGAGAAGAGGAAGATTAATGCATTCAATTGAGTTCTGAATCATGTTTCAATATCCGCCAACTTTGTGTACGTTGCTCTTAAAATTAAGAAGAGTGCTTACCGGTTGTATTCCTTCACTTTCATCTTGTATTCTCTACTGTTCGGCCTTTTTTGAGATAGGGTGTTGTGACCTTATATTTAAAATTTTTGTAACTAAAATATTGTATAGTGAAAATATTTACGAACAAAACGTCCCGAGGTTTTTCTCTATCATTCTAAATGGAGTTTTCCACGTAAAAATCGTGTCTTACTTTATTGTTTGTGATTATTGTGTACTTGTCGTGCGTCGTTAATTCTTTCCTCACGATTTAAATAAGTGGTCCGGACTCAACAATAAGATCGACGTGTAACTAATACTACTTTTTCTTCATTTTTGGCACATCAAAACAAGAACATGGAAAATAAACCCATGAGAGCCAAGGAAATAAATGCAGTGCGACGAATCTAGATGTCAAGAAAGGATACTCATTTCCCTATAAGCATGGCCTATAAGCATCTGGCTCATATACATCGGTGGCAGACAAAATACTGTACTGATAAAACACCATAAAGAAATCTCAATCAAGTAATTAGTGATTTTTTTTTTTTTGGGTTATAATTGCATCATTGGGTGAAGGGTACAGCCTCTAAGAATTTGGGATAAGACCAGACTAATTAAGAAGGAATTAAAAGAAGAATTTACCCCATTTTCGGTCGGCTACTTGGATCAGGGAGCAGCAACAACAGGCAAAATGAAGCTTCTTTAGGCCACTTCAGTAAAAGCTGTGGGGGCAGTACTCTATGTCGCAGGCTCGACATTGTTCTGGTCTTTTCTTCAGTTGAGCTGAATGTGCAGAACAACTGCACATTGGTAAGACACGTCAGATCTTCCTAACTAAAAGTTTCTATCATTTTTGGGGAAGGAGAGACTGCCTAAATTCTCATCACCAAGGTGGCAATCAGCACACAAAGCTACAGCTATGCACGGATCTGGGGAATGGTAAAACCACTTTGGGATTAGTTGTACACAGGCTAATACAATCCTGTTAGCTTACTATTTTTAAAAAATTTTTCCTAATATATCCAATACCGATATTATCACAATTGAGACCGATATTAATATTTTCATTCATGGTTTCTATGCATTATGGAAGATATCTTTTGCAAAACTCAAGCCCATGACTACCGGGTCACATAGTGACAGCTCTACTATTACATCAACATTTCCCTAAACTCTTAGTACTGGTATATTTAATCAGCAAAGCAAACAACGAGTTGTTACAATACAAATTATTAATAAAACTAACACTTCATCATGTTACAGACCTCAAATAGAAGAACACCTAAACGATAGACAACAGAAGAGCAGGAGCTTGGAGCATTTGCAATCTCTTCTGGACTAGTGTACCAACTGGTTTCCATAAGCAATAAATTTTCCATAGGAACGGACTCATTCTCTCCATCAGGTCTTTTAGAATTCTCCCTCTCCTCTGCCAAAGGGGCATTTGTTTCATGATCTATCCTACTTCTACACTCGAGTAAATCATGGGACATCGAAGTCTCCTTATTTTGGCTCTTCAATCTATCCTCCAAAGAAATAATTCCTGAGCTGGAGCATGATGCAGGCTCAACGAAGGAGATATGGTTGAAAGGTGACCTAACAAAGCACGAAGGTCGTACATTATTAGCAACGATTCCCCAAGAATGTGCAGTATGAACAATCTTCACAATCTGTCTAAATATATGCAAGCATTCAATGGCATCAACAGTGCGATCTGGGTCATCAAGCCACTGCCGTAGGCTCACGTTGCTCTGTCGTAGGCCACAAGGAAAACGATCCGGTGCTACCTCACTCTCAGAAACATCAGAAAAAAGAACCCGGTGTCTAAGATGCTCACTAGGAGCCTTCCCGGCATTGTCACCCAAATTTCTCACAGTTTCAAATACAAAATCTCGTGATGTATCAGCCAAGGAGCTTATTCTGCTGGGGTTAAGCAGCCCGAGACTCCTGTCTGAAGGCACGTTCGTATTTGATCGCCTGGGACTGTCAGTCTTATTCCAACCTGTCTCAGATGAATCTTCCATTTTTATCCACCAAAAGCTGAATGGAGGCAAGCAGGCATACTGCTACTAGAAAGAGCATACTGAGCAAAAACAATCAAGAATTCAGCATTTCATTTATGCAGTCAAGCACCCATCAATTGCTGTCTACTTGAACAGAGGCATTGGGAACAGTACTCAAACACCAGGCAATTTACTGCACTTGGTCGGTCAGTCTAATGGCGACTTTGTCTAACTAGAGCTACGTGTCTGAGAAACCAAGATGTTATTTGTTGTACAATGGCCTGCTGCAGCACAAAGATAAACATTAGCAAGATTTGAGCCTGACAAATCCTAACTATCCTGAAGAGGGCACTTCATGAATGTCATGTGAATTCCTAATATATGCTAAGAAAACATGCAACCAGTGACCACTGGCAGGGGAGACGATCATCTCCATACATTATGTCAGTGATTGTGAGACATTTGCCACAAGAAATGAGCATAAAGAAAACAGACATCCAACAAACATCACATGCTCTTCGTTAACAGAGAATCAGCTAAATAGCAGGGACAGAGAATTGAGAGAGGCGACAGTTTTCAAGCATAAAACTGAGCTTCTTCAATGCAGAGTGTAACAGAATGCATTGACTCAACCCCTGAAAGATATACACAAAAAGGAAAAACCTACGGAGGCCCTAATCAATCAGATCTCTAAAATCCAGTGAATACGAATCAGTCAATTCTGGAATTGTTAAGACGCCTTCCTCCCGAAAAGGGGAGGAGTTTGAGCCCTATCTTACAGTCGTCCCCCATCCCTCAATGGTTGTAGTTAAAAAAAAAAACCCAAAAACCAAATTCAGTGGCTTCATTACTTGCAACAAGACCTATATTTTGGCCATGCACACCACTGGTTTTCTTGCAACTTTCTTGAGAAGCATGCTAATAATCAAGTTAGAAAAGTAAAGATACATGAATGCCTTACTCGTAAAAACCATTTTCCATTTCTTCTCCACTCAATTCATGTCAATCATTTTATCTGGAAATGTGAATATCTAGTAACCACAAAAGGAAAGGTTTCGATGTTCCTTCTCGCGCTGCATGCTCATTATCAAGTTCTAAAATGAAGATTTATCAATGGTATTACTCCAAAACACAAACATATTTCCTTTATTTTTCACAAAATTCATCCCAATCGATTCATCTGAAAACGTGGGCATCTGAACTCACACAAAAAGAAATGTGTCATCAGATTAGCACAAATTGGGAGTCATAATAAGTGAAGCATGAGAAAGAAATCGCCAGAATAAGAATTCGGCAACAAAGCTAGTAAAGAATCTGTGCCACCAAACACCTGTCCTCCACAGCTTTAAACCATTTCCTGATGCCCAAGACCCTCTTCCCAGAGCTTCTCGTCATGCAAACAGATGAAAAAAAAAAAAACTGAAAAAACAGACTATAACCCACAGAAACCCATCGCTCATTTTACTTACATATACTTCAAACAAGGTATAACTTCGATGTACTTGCGGGCCCGCGCGCGCACACAGACGCACACACACACACAGATAGAGAGAGAGATAGACAGACCGACCACCATGAAAGAAGAAAGGGGTTGCTCGGCCTCGGCGTGGTTGCAGCAAACTGAGGATCCAGAATCGGAGACTTGTACACACAGAAACCTTTTATGGCAATTCAGCTTCGTGCAGGGAAAACCCACAGCCTCATAAATTCTTAACGTTTTCTTCGTATGGGGAAAAACACAAGAGCTCTCCACATAACCCAGCCTACACTATAAATATAATCTTCTACATTTTATATTTAATATTTTATTTTTCACAATTCGATTTCTGATTATTATTTTTGCATTAATTCTTCTAAAATAACTGAAAATATACCTGAAAATCAATATTATACTTACAATTATAATTATACAAAAAATATTTTAATATTTTTCTAAATTATTTTCTATTATCATTAATTACTATTACAGTCTACGTATTTCCTCCATTTTAAATTTTAGAAAAATAATTTTTATACATATTTATATTCTATTTGTATTAAAATTATCAAAACGGGTACAAAGAGATAAAAGAAGAAAATAAAAAAATATAATATTTATTTTTATTTTTATTAATTTTAATATAAATATATATATATATATATATAAGTAAATAGATATATAAATAATATTAATGTTTAAAAATATATTATTTTTATTATTGTTTTGCTTAACTACTCAAAAGGCGCTTGTCGCCTCATTTTCGTTATCTTTAAGCCCTACTCTGTCACTCAATTCCATAAGATGTACGTGGCGTGTTCATGTCCCCATGCAGAACGTATGAACCACAGCAGAAATACAAAATTCGATTACATTTAATTAAATTATTGGATTAAAAAAATAATTATTAAAATTTAAAAATCAAATAATATTTTTTAATTAAATTATTAAATAATTTAATATTTTCACTCAATTCTGGGTCTCTTGTACAGAAATAGGATTTTATTTTTTTATTTAAATTATTGAATTTAAATATTAATTATTAAAAATTAAATATCTGTTCGGTTTTAATACTCCATGGCCCATAAAATACGGCCCAAAAGAACAGCCACAACGCCTAAGAGGGCTAAACTGCCCGAGACCCTATTTCAGTATAAGAATCCCGAGGATATCAGACACTCCTATGGACCCAGATTAACTTGAGAGGTCAATGTTTGATATAGCAACCCGAGAACTTTTCACAATGAACCATGGATCCCTCAATGATCAAAAGAGCAATCAACGTTTGAGAGTTTTCTCCCTCAATGAGTCCGCGTACTCGTAAGGATATAAGACATACAGCTAAATAACGAGAACTATTTTGTAAAAGGCCGAAAGCGCCAACTCAACATCTTTACTATTACTAAGGAGCACGCAATTTCTGCAAAACGCCACCTCCATAGTGCATAATGACGCTTAAAGCACGTCTTGTCACTTCAAAATTGACATCAAGGGCATGCACGCCTGACACGATAAAGCCCAATTAGCGGCGCTGTCGGCTTGCCTCCCTGCACATGCTAACGTATCTGACACGGCCGATAGAGCAGGTGGACAGCTTCCCAGCATACCTTACATCGCATAGCTCTGCCAGCATGGCATGTCGACAGCCTCCCACCATACACAGGTAGCCATGTGGACATCTCTTAAGGGATAATTTTTTTATTATAAATATCGAGCCAAAATTCTAAAGAAGAGAGGGGAACGAGATCGGAGAGAGTTCTAAGGAAGAACCAAGGAGAGAGGCTCGGAAGATAAAGGAAAAATAATTCCACAACTTGTACTTGTAACTCTTCCACCCATAGTGAAGTATCTTTCATGCTTTGAGCCTTGTAGTTTTTTCTCATCGTTCAAGAGTATGTTTTTCACGTAAATCTCGATGTTTTTCTCTCACTATCTTCATCTTTTCACGCTCAAAAATTTGTGTTACACTGGAGCCCGAAATTTCGAACGCAACAATATCAAATAACATTTTTTCAATAGCTATTTTTATTTAAAAAATTAATTTTAAATTTAATATTTAATATACAATAATATTGCAAATAAGAATTTAAAATGTTAATATCTTTGATTTTTTTTTATTTTTAAATCTTGATTATTTAATTTTAACCAAATTTTTATTAATGACAGGCCAAATATTATTTTAAAAATCACAATAAAAACCCGATATTAATGCTTTCCTCCCAGGAAGCCCTAAGACCCATTTAAATGTAGAAATTATATCCTAATATTCATAATTGAAATTAAAATTTTAAACCTAATTTTAATTCCGCTAGTAAAATGCAATTGAAATTCTAATTTTTTTTAAAATTAAAAAAAATAATGTGTGATAATTTTTTATAATATTTTAGGAGTAAGTAAAGAATTATGATTATGAAATTATAAGTTATTTATCAATTAAATTTTATAAAATAAAGTAATATGAGACTCATTAGATAAAATATTTTTAACTATTTCGAGCAAGTAAAGATATGCCGACCATTTTTTTAATTTTTTAGCTTATTTTTTAAAAATTATATACAAGTATTAATTAAAAATTTTAAAAGTTGATTTTATAATAAAGATTGGTATTTAGAAGTACCTTAAAAATTATATATCTATGAAGTATTACATATATCAAAAAATAAGATTTTTTAAAAATTATATCATATCAATTTTTATACATTAAAAAATTTAGAATTTATATTAAGCTACTTATATCATTTAGTTTTATATGGACTAAAAATTTTAATAATACCTCGATTTTAGTATTCTCTCATAATCATAATTATTTATGCAAGCCAAGTAATAGAACTTAAATTCTATCTAATTTTAATTAACAAATATTAAATTAGATTTATATTCATAATTTTTAATTATAATCTTTTTGATACATCTCTGGATCCAAATTATTAAACGAATTAATAAGTTACCTTATTTAAGAGTCCGATCGATAACAGATCTAGTCTTCATTATCCTAAAATTGAATCCTGCATACAACACTAGATGAATAAGATGTAAAAGAAATATGGGACTTGCTTTTTAATATATTTTTTAACACTCAAATAGTAATCTTTCTATATCGAAGAGAAAGATAAGAGGATGAGTATGCAAGAATGCAAGTTGAATAGGGATTGGGTGTTTAATGAAAGATTGAGCTCCGATGAGTTCGCTCGAAAGAATAAGCAGCTTTGAGATGCTACATTCATAGGGAAAGTGGCTTTTAGAGAGATGCATTTGTATATTTGAGTGCCTTTCATTTGTCTGATCAGTTATCTTTTCTAAATTTTAGGTCCCCCTTTCTTAAGGAAGAAAGGATGTATTTGTCGCGTAAGTAAGTACCAGTTTGGCAGTTTTTGGGCAATACGGCTCTACAGTTATAAGAGATGTTATCCGTAAAACCACCACCTACGTTTAATATTTGCATAGTTATGAAGGACATTACACTTACAGCCACCACCTGTATTTGTTTGCTCAGTTGATACGATTTTTAACAGTTAAATTTAGTGTTATAACCGTCAGAACAATCCATTGATTATCTTTGAGTGTCAATTTACTGTTGGACGGTTTCGGATTGAATCGCTTGGATCAATTGTCGCATCTTCTGGATCTGTGGCCTAAAAGATTTTCTACTAGACTGCCACTACTTCGGCTTTGTTTTTCCTTTTACGGATTGGACTCTGGGCTGACTCATGAATTGCCGTACCTATCACTTCTAATCTAATATATGATGGTAGAGCAAAAAACATAAGTAAGAGACAGAGATCATGAAATTGGATAGCTTAATGCCTCCAATGACACTCCTCACCTTTATTATGATATAAATATTATAAAGATAATTATTTTTTCAATATTAAGATCCATTGAACATAGAAGTTATATATAAATAAATTATAAAAAATAACTATTAAAAGAATTATAGTTAAAGTTTAAATATCATCCATTGGATCATCTTCGGTCAAGAAAAGAGAGGTGTGTTAAAGGCGCTATGACTCGTCATATGAAGCAAAACCAATCCCAAGAACTCAATGCGATCGGAAAAAAATACAACACATCAATGATTTTTATGGAAAATTTATTAGAATTTTATGAGATTAAAATATTCATGTAAATAGATAAAATTATCATGTTATTTTATAATTTTATAGTATAAAAATAAATATCATAGATATACTCAAACTTATGCTAAAGTTCTTTCCTCGAAGAATTTGGAATCGATTTCTTTATTTTTGTTTTTCTTATTATTCTTTATGAAAGTCACAAAATTTATGAAAGGAAAGATAGTATACATAAATTCAAAATTCATTGATAATTCTAAAACGTCTTTCAATATCCAATCTGATAAAACTATTCACTCATATTCCAAAAAAACTGACAGTAATCATCATAGATAAATAACAGACAATTCTGTCATTTATATGATAGTAAAATGACTGATCTCTTAATTACATAAATACTCTTTCTTCCATCAAAGATCGGGTTAATTAAAGAAATGATATCTATGATAAAATTATATAGGATCATAATATTTAATCATCTCAATAAATTATTATATATATGTTACGTCATATGGGATGATTTTTACAAAGCTCTCTTAAATGTGACAGGAAAAATCTCATAAGAATGAGATTAGAGAGAAATCAGATCTGATAGATGTGCTCTCCACAAAACCTTGAACAACTCACCGGGGAATGGCTTACATCTCACTGTAAATCAATCTCAAATTATTAAGCCAAGACGGTGTCGACTTTTCTTCACATTCTCCTCTCCTGTCTCTCTCTCTTCTTTACCTGATTTGAGTTGCTCGATTGTGTTCCTCATATAAAATTATTGACTCTAGAGATATAGTAATATGGAGAAAATAAAATTGTTTCAAGCACCGACAGAACCAGAAGCGCCCCTTCTTTCTAATTTCAAAGAGAGGAGGACGGGTTATTCACATTTCATTTGATGGTCAGAGGCGAATTGAAAGCTAAGCAGTGGGAA
>JAOVVI020012353.1:0-12278 GCA_028571085.2 Nepenthes alata | reverse complement strand
TCAAGAGTCCTTAAAGAATTTCGAGGAAAAGCCATCAGGAAAAGCGAATCGGTCCCCTTTCCAAAGCCGATGTGGGATATTGCCCTATATGGCACAGCCCTTTCTCTGATTCCATCAGGGACTATTATGGATACTGTCCACTTTAGGCGTGGAAGGCTTCACCATTTTCCTCAAAATGCGTCCATAAGGGAAAGGGATATCCAGCGCCTTTAAGCGAATCGTTCCCCCTTTCCAAAGCAGATGTGGGACATTGCCCTACATGGCACGGCCCTATCTCCGATACAATCAGGGATCATTGTGGATACTATCCTCTTTGGGCCAGGAAACCCTCACGGTTTTCCTCAAAATGCTTCCGCAAGAAAAAGGGATACCCAGCACCTTTAAGCGAACTGTTCCCCCTTTCCAAAGCTGATGTAGGAGAGTGCCCTACATGGCACGGAACTGTCTTTGATACATCAGGGATCATTTAGGATACTGTCCGTTTTGGACATGGAAGCACTCACGATTTTCCTCAAAATACGTCCATCAGAGAGAGGGACACCCAGCGCCATTAAACGAATCATTCACCCTTTCCAAAGCCGATGTGGGACACGGCCCTACATGGCACGACCCTATCTCTGACAGCATCATGGACCATCGTGGATACTGTTTGCTTTGGGTTTTGAAGCCCTCATGGTTTTCCTCCAAATATGCCCACCAGGGAAAGGGATACCCAGCGCCTTAAGTGAAATCGTTCTTCCTTTCCAAAATCGATGTGGGACATTCTCCTACATGGCACGGCCCAGTCTCTGATACCATCAGGGACTATTGTTGATACTGTCTCCTTTGGGCCTAGAAGCCCTCATGGTTTTCCACAAAATGCGTCCACCAGAAAAAGAGATACCCAGCGCCTTTAAGCGAGTCATTCCCCCTTTTCAAAGGTGACTTGGGACATTGCCCTACATGGCACATCCCTATCTCTGATACCATCAGGGACCATTGTTGATACTTTCTGCTTTGGGCCTGGAATCCCTCACAATTTTTCTCAAAATGCGTCCACCAGGAAAAGGGATACCCACTGCGTTTAAGCAAATCGTTCCCCCTTTTCAAAGCCGATGTGGGGCATTGCCCTACATGGCACGTCCCTGTCTTTCATACCATCGTGGATACTGCCCGCTTTGGGCTTGGAAGCCCTCACAATTTTTGTCCAAATGCATCCACCAGGGAAAGGGTACCCAGCGCCTTTGAACAAATCGTTTCCCCTTTCCAAAGCCGATGTGGGACATTGGCCTACATTGTACGGCCCTGTCTCTTATTCCTTCAGGGACCATTGTTGATACTGCCCGATTTAGGCTTGGAAGCCCACGCGATTTTCCTCAAAATGCATCCACCAAGGAAAGGGATACCTAGCGCCATTGAGCGAATCGTTCCCCCTTTCCAAAGTCGATGTGGGACATTGCCCTACATGGCACGGCCCAGTCTCTCATAAAATCAGAGACCATTATGGATACTGTCTGCTTTTGGCATGGAATCTCTTACAATTTTCCTCAAAATTCGTCCACAAGGAAAAGGGATTTTTTTTGGTAAGTCACAAGGAAAAGGGATGCCCAGCTCCTTTAAGTGAATCATTCCCCCTTTCCAAAGCCGGTGTGAGACATTGCCCTACATGGCACGGCACTGTCTCTGATACCATTAGGGACCATCATGGATACTGTCCGCTTTGGGCTTATAAGCCCACGAGGTTTTCCTCAAAATGCGTCCCATAGGGAAATGGATATGCAGCACCTTTAAGCTAATCGTTCCCTCTTTCCAAAGTTGGTGTGGGATATTGTCCTACATGGCACGGCCCTGTCTCTGATACCACCAGGGGCCATTATGGATACTGTCAGCTTTGGGCTCGTAATCCATCAATATTTTCCCCAAAATACATCCACCAGGGAAAGGGATACCTAGCGCCTTTAAGCAAATCGTTCTCCCATTTTAAATCTCTGATACCATCAGGGATCATCGTGGAGAATGTCCGCTTTGGGCGTGGTCGCCCTCACAATTTTCCTCCAAACACATCCACAAGGTAAAGAGATACCCAGCACATTTAATCAAATTGTTCCCCCTTTCCAAAGCCGATGTGGGACATTATCCTACATTGCAAGGCCCTATCTCTAATTCCATCAGAGACCATTGTGGATACTGTCCGCTTTGGGCCTTGGAGTCCTGACGATTTTCCTTAAAATGCTTCCACCAGGGAAAGGAATACCCAGCACCTTTAAGCAAATCGTTCCCCCTTTCCTAAGCCGATGTGGGATAATTCCCTACATGGCACGGCCCAGTCTTTGATACAATCAGTGACCATCGTGGATACTGTCCGCTTTGGGGCTGGAGGCGCTCCCAGTTTTCCTCCAAACGCATCCACCAGGGAAAGGGATACCCAACGCCTTTAAGTTAATCATTCCCCTTTCTAAAGCCAATGTTGTACATTGCCCTACATGGCACGACCTTATCTCTGTTACCCTCAGGGACCGTCATTGATACTATTCACTTTTGGCATGGAAGAACTCATGGTTTTCCTTAAAATACGTCCACTAGGGAAAGGGATATCCATCGCCTTTAAGCAAATCGTTCCCCCTTTCCAAAGCTGATGCGGAACATTTTCCAACATGGCATGACCTTGTCTCTGATACCATCAGGGTCCATTGTGGATACTGTCTGCTTTGGGCCATGGATACCTCACGGTTTTCCTCAAAATGCGTCCACCAGAGAAAGGGATACCCAGCGCCTTTAAGAGAATCGTTCCCCCTTTGCAAACCCGATGTGGGACATTGCCCTACATGGCACAGCCCTGTCTCTGATACCATCAAGGACCATCGTGGATATTGTCCGCTTTGGGGCTAGAAGCGCTCACGATTTTCCTCCAAACGCGTCCACTAGGGAAAGGGATACGCAACGCCTTTATTCAAATTGTTTCCCTTTCCAAAGCCAATGTGCTACATTGCCCTACATGGCACGTCCCTGTTTATGATTCCATCCGGGACTATTGTTGATACTGTCCGCTTTGGGGCTGTAATCCCTCAAGGTTTTCCTCAAAATGCATCCAACAGGGAAAGGGAAACCCAGCGCCTTTAAGTGAATTGTTACCCCTTTTTTAAAGCCGATGTGGGACGTTGCCCTACATGGCTCGACCCTGTCTCTGATACCATCACGGACCATCGTGGATAATGTCCTCTTTGGGCATGGTAGCCCTCACTGTTTTCCTCCAAACACATCAACAAGGGAAAGAGATACCTTTTTTTTTGGTAAGTAAGGGGAAAGAGATACCCAGTGTCTTTAATCGAATCATTCCCCCTTTCCAAAGTCGATGTGGGACATTGCACTACATGGCACGACCCTGTCTCTTATAGCATTAGAGACCATCGTGGATACTGTCCGCTTTGGTCTTGGAAGCCCTCAGGAGTTTTGTCCAAACGCATCCTCCAGGGAAGGGATACCAAGCGCCTTTAAGCAAATTATTTTTCCTTTCCAAAGCCGATATGGGACATTGCCCTACATTGCACTACCCTCTCTCTTATTCCATCATGGACCATTGTTGATACTATCAGCTTTGGGACATTGCCCTACATGGCACGGCCCTATCTCCGATACAATCAGGGATCATTGTGGATATTATCCGCTTCAGGCCAGGAAACTCTCACGGTTTTTTTCTCAAAACGCGTCCACAAGGGAAAGTGATACCAAGCACCATTAAGCAAACTGCTTCCCCTTTCCAAAGTCGATGTAGGACAGTGCCCTATATGAAACGGACCTGTCTCTGATACCATCAGGGACCATTGGGGATACTGTCCGTTTTGGGCATGGAAGCACTCACAATTTTCCTCAAAATGCGTCCATTAGAGAGAGCGATATCATGCACCATTAAACAAATCGTTCACCCTTTCCAAAGCCGATATGGGAAATGGCCCTTCATGGCACGGCCCTATCTCTGACAGCATCAGGGACCATCGTGGATACTGTCCGCTTTGGGCTTTGAAGCCCTCACGGTTTTCCTCCAAACGCATCCACGAGGAAAGGGATACCCAATGCCTTTAAGCGAATCGTTCCCCCTTTCCAAATCAAATCTGGGACATTGCAGTACATGGCACGGCCCTATCTCTGATACCATCAATGACTATTGTGGATACTGTCCATTTTGGGCCTGAAAGCCCTCACGATTTTCCCAAAAATTCCTGCACCAGGGAAAGGGATGCCCAGCGCCTTTAAGTAAATTGTTCCCCCTTTTCAAAGTCGATGTGGGACATTACCCTACATGGCACATCCCTGTCTCTGATACCCTCAGGGACCATCGTGGATACTGCCAGCTTTGGGCATGGAAGCACTCACAATTTTTTTCAAAACGCGTCCACCAGGGAAAGGGATACCCAACGCCTTTAAACAAATCGTTCCTCATTTTCAAAGCCGATGTGGGACAGTGCCCTACATGGCACGACCTTGTCATTGATACCATTAGGGTCCATTGTGGATACTGTCCGCTTTGGGCCTTGGAACCCTCACGGCTTTCCCCAAAATGCATCCACCAGGGAAAAGGGATACCTAATCGTTCCCCTTTCAAAAGCCAATGTGGGACATCATCCTACAAGGAACGGCCCTGTCTATGATACCACCAGGGACCATAGTGGATACTGTCCTCTTTGGGGCTGGAAGCGCTCACAATTTTCCTCCAAACGCATCCACGAGGGAAAGGGATACCCAACGCCTTTAATCAAATCATTCCCCTTTCCAAACTCGATGTGGTACGTTGCCCTACATGGCACGTCCCTGTCTCTGATTCCATCTGGTACTATTGTTGATACTGTCAGCTTTTGGCCTTGAAGCCCTCACAGTTTTTTTCAAAATGCGTCCACACGGGAAAGGGATACCCATTACCTTTCAGCGAATCCTTCCCCCTTTCCAAAGATGATGTGGGACATTGTCCTACATGGCTTTGCCCTATCCCTGATAGCATCAGGGACCATCGTGGATAATGTCCACTTTGGGCCTGAAAGCCCTCACGATTTTGCTCCAAATGCATCCCCTAGGGAAAGGCATATCGAGCACCTTTAAGCGAATCGTTTGCCCTTTCCAAAGCTGATGTGGGACGTTGCCCTACATGGCACGGCCTTGTCTTTGATACCATCAGGGACAATTTTTGATACTGTCCGCTTTGGGCCTGGAAGCCCTCACGGTTTTCCTCCAAACGCGTCCACAAGCAAAAGGGATATCCAATGCCTTTAAGCGAATCGTTCCCATTTACAAAGCCAAGGTGGGACATTGCCCAAATGGCACAGCCCTATCTCTGATACCATCAACAACCATTGTGGATATTGTCCATTTTGGGCCTAGAAGCCCACACGACTTTTTCAAAAATGCCTCCACCAGGGAAATGGATACCCAGTGTCTTTAAAAGAATCGTTCCCCCTTTTCAAAACCTATGTGAGACATTGCCTTTCATGGCACATCTCTGTCTCTGATACCATGAGGGACCATTGTGGATACTGTCCACTTTGGGCCTAGTAGCCCTCACGGCTTTCATCCAAACGCGTCTACAAGGAAAGGGATACCCAATACCTTTAAGCTAATCATTCCCCCTTTCCAAATCCGATCTGGGACATTGCCCTACATGACACGGCACTATCTCCGATGCCATCGGAGACACTTGTGGATACTGTCTTCTTTGGGCCTGGAAGCCCTCATGGTTTTCCTCAAAATGCATCCACCAGGGAAAGGGATACCCAACACCTTTAAGCAAATCGTTCCCACTTTCCAATGCCGATGTGGGACATTCCCAACATGGCACGACCCTGTCTCTGATTTTTAGAGGGACCATCGTGGATACTTTTCGCTTTGGTCATGGAAGCCCTCACGGTTTTCCTCCAAATGCGTCAGCCAGGGAAAGAGATAGTCACTGCCTTTAAGTGAATCGTTCTCCTTTTCCAAAGCCGATGTGGGACATTTCCCTACATGGCACGGCTCTGTCTCTGATATCATCAGAGACCATCGTGGATACTGTCGGCTTTGGGCCTGAAAGCCCTCACGGTTTTTATCTAAATGCATCCACAAGGGAAAGGGATACCCAGCGCCTTTAAGAAAATCGTTCCCCCTTTTCAAAGTCGATGTGGGACATTGCCCTACATGGCACGACCCTGTCTCATAAACCATCAGAGACCATCATGGATACTATCTGCTTTGGTCTGGGAAGCCCTCTTAGTTTTCGTCCAAACACAGCCTCCCGGAAAAGGGATACCCAGCGCCTTTAAGCAAATCATTTCCCCTTTCCAAAGCCGATGTGGGACATTGCCCTACATTACACGACCCTGTCTCTTATTTCATCAGGGCCCATTGTTGATACTGTCCGCTTTGGGCCTTGAAGGCCTCATGGTTTTCCTCAAAATGCATCCACCAGGGAAATGGATACCCAGCACCTTTAAACAAATCATTTCCCCTTTCCAAAGCTGATGTGGGACATTGCCCTTCAAGGCACGGTCCTATCACTTATACCATCAGGGATCGTCGTTGATACTGACAGCTTTGGGCATGGAAGCCCTCATGGTTTTCCTCGAAAGGCGTCCACCAGGAGAAAGGATATCCAATGCCTTTAAGTGAATCGTTCCGCTTTCCAAACCCGATGTGGGATATTGCCCTACATGGCACGGCCCAGTCTCTAATACCATCAGCGACCATTGTGGATACTCTCCATTTTGGGGCTGGAAGCCCTCACGGTTTTTCTCAAACTGCGTCCACCAGAGAAAGGAATACCCAGCACCTTTAAGCAAATCGTTTCGCCTTTCCAAAGACGATGTGGGACATTGCCCTACATGGCACGGCCCTGTCTCTAATTTTAATAGGGACCATCGTTGATACTTTCCGCTTTGGGCATGGAAGCCCTCACGGTTTTCCTCCAAATACGTCCACCAGTGAAAGGGATACCCAGCGCCTTTAAGCAAATCGTTTCCCTTTCCAAAGTCGATAAGGGACATTGCCCTACATGGCACGATCCTGTCTCTGATACCATCAGGGACCACCATGGATACTGTCGACTTTGGGCCTGAAAGCCCTCACGATTTTCCTTCAAATGCGTCCACCAGAGAAAGGCATACCCAACGCCTTTAAGCGAATCCTTCCCCCTTTCCAAAGCCGATGTGGGACATTACCCTACATGGCACGACCTTGTCTCATATACCATCAGAGACCATCGTGGATACTGTCCGCTTTGGTCTTGGAAGTCCTCACGATTTTCGTCCAAATGTAGCCTCCAGGGAAAGGGATACCGAGCGCCTTTAAGCGAATTGTTTCTGATTTTCAAAACCGATGTAGGACATTGCCCTACATTGCACGACCCTGTCTCTTATTCTAGTAGGGACCATTATTTATACTGTTCGCTTTGGGCCTTGATGCCCTCATGGTTTTTCTCAAAATTTGTCCACCAGGAAAAGCAATATCCAGCACCTTTAAGTTAATCGTTCCCCCCTTCCAAAGTCGATGTACGACATTGCCCTTCAATGCACGGTCCTGTCTCTTATACCATCAGGAACCATTATAGATACAGTCAGCTTTGGGCATGGAAGACCTCCTGGTTTTCCTCAGAAGGCATCCACCAGGAAAAGAGATATCCAGCGCCTTTAAACGAATCGTTCCCCTTTCCAAAGCTGATGTGGGACATTGCCCTACATGGCACGGCCCTGCCTCTGATACCATTAGCGACCATTGAATATATTGTCCATTTTAGGCCAGGAAGCCCTCACGGTTTTTCCAAAAATGCCTGCACCTGGGAAAGGGATGCCTAACACCTTTAAGCGAATCGTTCCGCCTTTTCAAAGCCATTGTGGGACATTGTCCTACGTGGCACGTCCCTGTCTCTAATACCATCTGGGACCATCGTGGATACTGTCAACTTTGGGCCTAGTTGCCCCCACGATTTTCCTCCGAAAGCGTCCACGAGGAAAGGGATACCCAACACCTTTAAGTGAATCGTTCCCCCTTTCCAAATCAAATCTCGGACATTGCCCTACATGGCACAGCACTATTTTCAATTCCATCAAAGACATTCGTGGATACTGTCCGCTTTGGGCCTGGAAGCCCTCATAATTTTCCTCAAAATGCGTCCACCGCGGAAAGGGATACACAGTACCTTTAAGCGAATCGTTCCCCCTTTCCAAATCTGATGTGGGACAGTGCCCTACTTGGCACGACCCTGTCTCTGATACCATAAGGGACCATCGTCGATACTGTCCGCTTTGGGCTTGGAAGCCCTCACAGTTTTTTTCCAAACGCTTGCACCAGGGAAAGGGATACCCAACACCTTTAAAAAATCATTTTTCCTTTTTAAAGCCGATGTGGGACATTGCCCAACATTGCACGACCCGGTCTCTTATACCATCAGGGACCATTACAGATACTGCATGCTTTGGTCCTTGAAGGCCTCACGGTTTTCCTCAAAATACATCCACTAGGGAAAGGGATACCCAGCGACTTTAAGAAAATCATTCCTCCTTTCCAAAGCCGATGTGGGACATTACCCTACATGGCACGACCCTGTCTCTGATACCATCAGGGACCATTGTGAATATTGTCTGCTTAGGGCCTTGGAGCCCTAGCGGTTTTCCTCAAAATGAGTCCAACAGGGAAAGAGATACTCAATGCCTTTAAGCGAATCGTTCCCCCTCTCCAAAGCCGATGTGGGATATTGCGCTACATGTCACGGCCCTGTCTCTGATACCATCAGGGACCATCGCGGATACTATCTGCTTCGGGAGTTGAAGTACTCACGGTTTTCCTCAAAATGTGTCCACCATGGAAAGGGATACCCATCTCCTTTAAGCGACTTCTTCCCCCATTCCAAAGTCGATGTTGGACATTGCCCTACATGGCATGGCCCTGTCTCTGATTCCGTCAGGAACCGTCATGGATACTGTCTGCTTGGGGCCTAGAATCTCTCATGGTTTTCCTACAAACGCATCCACTAGGGAAAGGGATACCCAGCGCCTTTAAGCGAATCATTCACCTTTCCAAAGCCGATGTGGGGCATTGCCTTACATGGCACATCCTTGTCTCTGATTTTCCTCAATTGGGCATGGAACACCTCCCCATTTTCCTCAAAACGCGTCCACAAGGGAAAGGGATACCCAGCGCCTTTAAACAAATCGTTCCCCCTTTCCAAAGTCGATGTGGGACATTGCCGTACATGGCACAGCCCTATCTCTGATACAATCAGGGATCATTGTAGATACTATCCGCTATGGGCCAGGAAACCCTCACAGTTTTTCTCAAAATACGTTCACCAAGAAAAGGGATACCCAGCACCTTTAAGGAAATTGTTCCCCCTTTCCAAAGCTGATGTGGGACATCGCCCTAGATGGTACGGACATGTCTATGATACCATCAGGGATAATTGTGGATACTGTCCGCTTTGGGCCTTCGAGAACTCACAATTTTTCTCAAAACACGTCCACCGGGAAAAGGGATACCAAGCGCCTTTAAGTGAATCGTTTCCCCTTTTTAAAGCCGATGTGGGACATTGTCCTACATGGCACATCCCTATCTCTGATACCATCAGGGACCATTGTGGATACTGTCCGCTTTGGGCCTTGCAGCCCTCACGGTTTTCATCCAAACACGTCCACGAGAAAAGGGATACCCAACGCCTTTAAGAGAATCGTTCCCCCTTTCCAAATCTAATCTGGGATATTGCCCGACATGGCACGGCACTATCTCCGATTCCATCAGAGACAATTCTGGATATTGTCAGCTTTGGGCCTGAAAGCCCTCATGGTTTTCCTCAAAATACGTCCACCAGGAAAAGTGTTACCTAGCACCTTTACGTAAATTGTTCCCCCTTTCCAAAGCCGGTGTGGTACATTGCCCTACAAGGCACGTACCTGTCTCTGATTCCATTCGGGACTATTGTTGATACTGTCAGCTTTTGGCCGTGAAGCCCTCACAATTTTCCTCAAAATACGTCCACCCGGGAAAGGGATACCCATATCCTTTCAGCAATCCTTCCCCCTTTTCAAAGTTAATGTGGGACATTTTCCTACATGGCTTGGCCCTATCCCTGGTAGCATCAGGAACTATCGTGGATACTGTCTTCTTCGGGCCTGAAAGCCCTCACGGTTTTCCTCTAAATGCATCCACCAGGGAAAGGCATACCCAGCGCCTTTAAGCGAATCGTTCCCCTTTTCAAAGCCGATGTGGGATGTTACCCTACATGGCACGGCCCTGTCTCTAATACCATCAGGGACAATCGTGGATACTATCCGCTTTGGGCCTGGAAGTCCTCACAGTTTTCCTCCAAATGCGTCCACAAGGAAGAGGGATATCCAGTGCCTTTAAGTGAATCGTTCCCCTTTCCAAAGCCGATGTGGGACATTGCCCTACATGGCACGGCCCTGTCTCTGATACCATCAATGACCATTGTGGAAACTGTCCATTTTGGGCCTAGAAGCCCTCATGACTCTCCCAAAAATGCCTCCACCAGGGAAAGGGATACCCAACGCCTCTAAGCAAATCTTTCCCCCTTTTGAAAGCCTATGTGGGGCATTGCCCTACGTGGCACATTGCTCTACGTGGCACATCCCTGTCTCTGATACCATCAGGAACCATTGTGGATACTGTCCGCTATGGGCCTAGTAGCCCTCACGGGTTTTCTCCAAACGCATCCACAAGGAAAGGGATACCCAACGCCGTTAAGCTATTCGTTCCCCCTTTCAAAATCTGATATGGGACATTGTCCTACGTGGCGCGGCACTATCTCTGATACCATCGGAGACAATTATGGATACAGTCCGCTTTTGGCATGGAAGCCCTCACAGTTTTCCTCAAAATGAATCCACCAGGGAAAGGGATATCCACACCTTTAAGCGAATTGTTCCCCCTTTCCAAAGCCGATATGGGACATTCCCTACATGGCACGGCCGTGTCTCTGATTTTAATAGGGACCATCATGGATACTTTTTGCTTTGGGCCTGGAAGCCCTCACGATTTTCTTCTAAATCAGACCACCAGGGAAAGGGATACCCAGCACCTTTAAGCGAATCGTTCCCCCTTTTCAAAGGCGATGTAGAACGTTGCCCTACATGGCACGTCCCTGTCTCTAATACCATCATGGACCATCGTGGATACGGCCCGATTTTGGCCTGGTAGCCCCCACGATTTTCCTCCAAACCTGTCCGTGAGGAAACGGATACCCAACACCTTTAAGCGAATAATTCTTCCTTTCCAAAATCCGATCTTGGACATTGCCCTACATGACACGACACTATCTCTGATACCATTAGTGACAATTGTGGATACAATTCGCTTTGGGCCTAGAAGCCCTCGCGGTTTTTTCCAAAATGGTTCCACCTTGGAAAGGGATACCCAGCACCTTTAGGCAAATTGCCCCCCCTTTCCAAAGTCGATGTAGGACATTGCCTACATGGCATGGCCCTGTCTCTAATACCATCAGGGACCATCGTCGATACTATCCGCTTTGGGCCTGAAAGCACTCACGGTTTTCCTCCAAATGTGTCCACCAGAGAAAGGAATACCCAGCAACTTTAATTGAATCATTCTTCCTTTCCAAAGCCGATGTGGGACATTGCCCTACAAGGCACGACCCTATCTCTGATACCATCAGGGACCATCATCGATACTGTCCACTTTGGGCATGGAAGCCCTCACGGCTTTTGTCCAGGGAAAGGGATACCGAGCACCTTTAAACGTATTATTTCCCCTTTTCAAAGCCGATATGGGACATTACCCTACATTGCACGGCCCTGTCTCTTATTCCATTAGGGACCATTGTCGATACTATCTGTCTTGGGCCTTGAAACCCTCACGGTTTTCCTCAAAATACATCAACAAGGAAAATGGATACCCAGCACCTTTAAGCGAATCGTTCCCTCTTTCCAAAGCCGATGTGGGACATTGCCCTACCTTGCACGGCCCTGTCACTTATTCCATCAGGGACTGTTGTTGACACTGTCAGCTTTGGGACTTAAAGTCCTCACGGTTTTCCTCAAAATGCATCCACAAGGGAAAGCGATATCCAGCGCCTTTAAGCGAATCTTTCCCCCTTTTCAAAGTCAATGTGGGACATTATCCTACATGGCACGTCCCTGTCTCTGATACCATCAGGGACCATTGTTGATACTATCTGTTTTGGTTCTAGAAGCCCTCACGGTTCTCCTCAAAATGCATGCACCAGGAAACGGGAAACCGAGCTTTTTTTTTTTTTTTGGTAAGTAAGTATTTTGGATTAATGGGAGAAAAAATTACAAATTCGATGTTTTACA
>JAOVVI020012352.1:866-12279 GCA_028571085.2 Nepenthes alata | reverse complement strand
CTTAGGGTTGATTGATCATAAGCGGGAGCTTAGGTTCAATCCCGGTAAAAGTAGGATAAGGGTAGTTAGGAACAGATGAAAAGTTTAGATGAATAACCCCTTCAGGACAATAGTGTAATTTAAGGACCGAGATAAATAAAAAAGACCAAGGAATAGAGTTTTTGAAGCTCGGGGGTTTAATATCTAAATGTATTCAATAATTGTTAACCCCTTTCTCTGGTTTGAATATGCTGAAATGATCAATATTGTGATTTTTTATAGGATAATAGCATGGCTCGTAGAAGAAGAATTACCTGAAGAAATAGTAGTGCCCCTCAGGATTGAGAGGCTAAATACTTGAACTTGTTAGACAGAATGACACACATAATAGAAATCATAGAGCAGTGACATGCGGCTCCGATTCCTACCCCTAACCCATCCCAGTTAACCCTGAACCAACGGCATATGAGAAATTTATAATTGAGTGGGCGCCTAAATTCTTGTGTGAACCAAACCCAGTAAAGGTAGACATTATAATTCGAAGATTAAAGAAAATATTTACTATTATTAGATGTTCTAATTAAGAGAAGGTTACCTTTGCAATGTAAAAGTTAGAAGGAGAAGTTAATAACTGGTGGACAATGAAGAAAATGACGTTGGGTGTACCCGAAGAAGAAATTTCTTGGGAGATATTTGAGGAGACATTTATGAAGAAGTATTTTCCTTCCAACCTCAGGATAAAAAAGAAGAGGAGTTCATGCAGCTTAGGAAAGCGAGCCGCTCAGTATCTAAATATGATATAAAATTTACTGAGTTATCTCGGTATGCATCATATATTATAGAAGATGAGTCAAGAAAGGTTAAGAAGTTTCAGGAAGGATTGATGGACGAGATTGGAAAATAGTTGGTGAAGAAGAAGCTTCAGACTTACGTTGAGATATTAGACAGGGCCCTGACATTTAAAAATGAGCTTAAAACTCATAAGTTCATTACTAAAAGGGCCGCTAGTAAGACAAGTTAAAGTGCAGGATTCAATTCAGGAGCCCCAATACCTTCTAAGAAAGGGGAGGTGTCGAATAAAGGGAAAAGTAGCTCTGAAATTTAGTTAGTGGCATTGTTTAGTTCTCAGGCTTCAGCAGTAAACTGTACCCATTGTGGGAGGAAGCATTTAGGGAAGACTTGCTTTAAAATGATTGGGGCATGTTTTAATTGTGGAGAGTTAGGCCACCGGATCAAGGATCGCCCACAACCTAAGAGGCTGGAGGCAAAGAAATATATTATCCCAGCTAAAGCCTAAGAGGCTAGTGATAGTTCAAGATGTTGAGGCATCACCTAATGTGATTGAAGTTTCTCTTCTTATTTGTGAAGTTTTAACTTCTATTTTATTTAATTTTGGATCTACGCATTATTTGGTTTCCCCCTACTTTGCATGTGATATCTCATCAACTCTAAAAATCTTAGATTATTCATTGGTCGTATCGACGCCTACTGAGTTGTCAATAATTACCGACATTATGTATCCGAGGTGTATGGTTGAGGTGAATGTGATACATTTAAGGGTATATTTGATATTATTAGATATAAGTGATTTTGATGTTATTTTGGAGATAGATTGACTAGTATCTTATCATACTAGTATGGATTGTTTCTTTAAAAAGGTATGTTTCTCGATTCCTAAAGTAGAGTCTTTCTTCTTATAAGGCATTAGGAAGGGGGATAATCCTATGTTGATTTTGGCATTACATGTCGAGCATTTGGTCAGAGGTGGATGTCAGGCTTATCTGGCGTATGCTAGCACCATTGGAAGGCATTGTATACAAGCAAAACATATTCTAGTAGTACGTAAATTTAAGGATGTGTTTCCAGAAGAGTAGTCTGAATTACCTCCTCAACAAGAGATTGAATTTGAAATTACGATTATTCAAGGTGCTAGCTCGACTTCATATGCACCATATCGTATGACACTTGCTAAGTTGAAGGAGCTAAAATTACAATTACATGAATTATTAGATAAGAGTTTTATTAGACGAAGTATATCTTCATGGGGTGCACTAGTCTTATTTGTTAGAAAAAAGGACATGTCGTTGCGGCTGTGTAGATTACGTGAACTAAATAAGATCATGATAAAAAATAAATATCCTTTACCGCACATTGATGATTTATTTTATCAACTACAAGGATCTCGAGTGTTCTCTAAGATCGACATACGATCGGGATGCCATCAGCTGATGATCAAGTAGGAGGATGTGGCCATGACAGCTTTTTGGACAAGATATGGCCACTACGAATTTCTTGTCATGCCATTTGATCCTACTAATGCCCCTACTGCCTTTATAGATTTGATAAATCGAGTATTTTAACCATATTTGGATAGATTTGTGGTGGTATTTATTGATGATATTTTAATTTACTCCGAAAGTCATGAAGAACATGACATTATCTAAGAATCATGCTTCAAGTGCTTCATAAGGAGAAACTATATGCTAAGTTGAAGAAGTATGAGTTTTGACTAGAGAAAGTGATATTTTTGGGGCATGTTATTTCAAATGGTGGCATTGCAGCAGATTCAAAAAGGCAAAAGCTATTATTAATCGAAATAGGCCCACATCAGTAACTAAAGTTAGGAGTTTTCTTAGCATGGCAGGTATTATAAAAGATTTATAGAAAATTTTATCTCGAAGTACTATACCCTTGACACAATTAATTAGTAGGGAGGCCAAGTTTGTTTGGACTGAGAAGTATGACCGGAGCTTTCGAGAACTGAAGGACTACCTAACAACTGGTTCGATATTGACTAATCCTGAGGGATCCGGAGGTTTTGAGATTTATTGAGATGCCTGTAAAATTAGTTTAGTTTGTGTGTTAATACAAAATGGGAAAGTAGTAGCTTACGGGTCAAAATAGTTAAAAGTACATGAGAAGAATTATCTAACCCATGACCTGGAGTTGGCTGTGGTTGTATTTACATTAAAGATTTGGAGACATTATCTTTATGGTGAGAAGTTTTTTATTTATTCTAACCATATAAGTTTAAAATATCTATTTTTATAGAAAAAATTAAATATGAGGCAAAAAAATGGATTGATTTTCTGAAGAATTATGATTGTGAGATTCAATACAAATCTAAAAAGGCTAATGTAGTTGTTGATGCCTTAAGCCGGTGAACAAGCTTTGTAACGAGGTTACAAATAAAACAGATGGAAATGATAGATTATCTGAAACAGTGTGTTATCCAGTGATATGTTCGAGGAAACCGAATGATCTTGTTGTATTTGCAAGTTCAATCAGAGATAATAAACGAAATTAAAAAGAAGCAGATAGATGGTCCTTTTCTTGTGGATATTGTTGAGGATTTGAATAAAGACTTTAGAATTGTTTTTAACGTTCAAGCTAACAGAGTTTTAAGGTTTAGGGACAGACTGTGTGTGTCGAATGATAAGGAGCTAAAGGAGAAAATTATGAATGAAGCTTATTGGTCCCAATATAGGATTTATCTATGGACAAATAAAATATATCGGGACCTAAGAAAGCTGTTTTGGTTGAGAAATATGCAAAGAGAGATTGTGGTTTTCGTAGAAAAATATTGTCTGCCAACAATTAAAGGTTGAAAGGAGGAAGCCAGCTGGGTTGTTGCAGCCAACGCCCATACGAACTTGGAAGTGAGAAGACGTTGCGATGGATTTTGAATCGGGTCTACAAAAGACCCCAAAGAATCATGACATTATTTGGATTATTATTGATCAGCTGACTAAGTCAACCCATTTCTTGGTAATCCGGACGACGTATTCTCATGATAAATTGACGCAATTGTATATAAATGAGATTATCAGACTTAATGGTGTACTTGTAACGATTGTATCTGATCGAGATTCAAGATTTATTTTTAAATTTTTCAAAAGTTTGCAAAAAATATTGGTGACAAAATTAAGATTTAGTACGACATATCACCCCAAACGAACAGTCAGTCAGAGCGTACTTTTTAAAATTTGGAAGATATGTTAAGGGTCTCGGTGTTAGATTTTAAAAAAAATTGGGATAATTATTTGGTCTTAACAAAATTTGTATATAATAATAGCTATCAGAAAAGCTTTAGCATGACACCATTTGAAACCCTGTATGGAAGGAAATGTAGGTCGCCAATTCATTGGGAGGAAACAGGGGATAGGAGACTTTTGGGTCCCGAGATCATTAAACAGACAATGGAGAAGATCAAGTTAATATACAAAAATTTGAAGGTAGCCCAAAGGATGTTGGCATTAAAATTTGAGGTGGGCAATTATATATCTTTGAAAGTGTCTCCATCAAAAGGAACATTTAGATTTGGGGTTAAAGAAAAATTAAAACCGTAATTTATTGATCCTTTTGAAATTTTGGAGAAAATTGGAGAAATGGTTTACCGACTAGCCTTGCCACCCGGTTTGGCTAACGTTCACAATGTGTTTCACGTATCTATGCTTCGCAAATATGTCCACGATCTCACACATATTATTAAGTTTAAGCCCTTACCAATTAATGAGGGTCTATCTTATATTGAAGAGCCAGTGCAGATTTTGGACTGGAAGGATCAGATACTGTGTATAAAGACCATTCCCCTAGTGAATATTTTATGGATGAATCACTCACCTGAAAAAGTAACCTGGGAGTGTAAAGAGGAGTTTTGGAACAAGTATCCCAATCTATTTTAGTAAGGAACATATATATATATATGTCTTATTAAGTTTTGAGGATGAAGTTTCTAAAGTGGTGGAGAATTATGAAGATCGAATTACAGGAACAAAATAATCGGAGATAGTTAGCTGTTTAGAAAGAGTTGACCGGCCGAATAGAATAGTTGACTGGAATAGATAGTTGGCTGTTTGGGAAGAGTTGACCGGTCGAATAGAAGAGTTGACCAAAATAGATAGTTCGCCGTTTAGGAAGAGTTGACAAACTAAACAGGATAGCTGACTGGAGAAAATTAAAAAACAGGAATAAATTGTTGACCGATTTAGAGATTTGACCGATAGACGCATGTCAGTCGGTTTTAGTTAGATATTTGGACTTTACGAGAGTAACTTACTCTCACCTACTCCCAATAGCTCCGATGAATTCAGAACTATCTAGATAAGGGAAGTACTAGAGTAGGTAACTTACCCCTGCCTACTCCCAACTGCTCCGTTTGCCTATAAATATTAGGTAGGATAGAAAGGAGAGAGATTTTAGAGAAAAAGGCACGAAGGAAAAGAAATATGAGAGTAAGAACTTACAGGAGTAAGAAAGTTTTTAGAACAGGCCGAAGTAAGTGTACACCAAGCTTCATTTTTTTTAATGATGCTTTTGCTATCTCCATTCAATTCATTATAAAACATTGCATGTTTTCTAATCTTAGCATGATTTCATGAATAAGTTTGCATGATTAAAGCGTGAATATTATGATATGGTATGTCTCATATCCGAATTATGCTTTGAATATTCTAAGTCTATATTCAAAAATAAAAATATGAATTTTGTTATGAGTTATTTAAGTTCACCAAACAACTTATCTAAAATTCATAATTTTAAAATTACTAAAGATTTGAATTTGAGATGGCCTTAGAAAAATAATGAACCAAAGCTAAAGAAATAAGAAGCAGAGTCTCTTAAGTTATGTAAAATCAGTAAGAGACTTGACCAAGGATTACAGTAGGTAATATTCTTTGACATGTCTTAGGATGTTACAGTGGTAAACGATGATGACTTCGTCTATAGAGTGATATATGGTCTGCCTTCCTCGAGGCATTATGATAGAAGACAAGAACCAAGAATATATGATCATCATGTCCTCAGGATGTAAATAAGGAGAAATTCATGATGATATTGTCTTTGGACTAAAGTTAAGAATATGTAATCATCCTATCATCGAGATGTAAATAACGAGGAATTTTATGATGACGTTGTCTTGGAATAACCAATGCCTTAAATTGTGTGGAGTGAATATAATCCATTATTGATTATTCGCTCCCTTAGTTAGAAAAGTCTCCCTCAATATGATAAGAAAATTATTTTAAAAGATAAAAAATTTTAAGCTGTTCCATGATTTTTAGCAAAGTATTAAGTATTAACTTCAGTTCTTTTTATCATATGTCAGTGGCTTTTACCCAACCTATGTCACAAATTTTCTCCTAAGCACTTACATCATTATATGCTTGTATTATCCACATGCATGTTTATATATATATATATATATATTTTTTTTATATAAACGAGTTTGTATGTCCAAATTTTTATGGTTTCTTACTGAGCTATTGGCTCACCCCTTATTGTTTTCTTCTCTCAGATGACCAGAAAATTATGTTGAATGAGAAAGACTGAAATCGGACGATCTAGCTAGACAGAAAAGTCAATCGGGATTTATGTAACAGGGCAGGATCGATCTTGATGTATTTTTGGGTTGTTCTGGAAAAATTTATATAATGACTATGCGGTGTAAATAAATAGATATCTAGATACCTTCACTGAATTTTTATGGTTTAAAAAGATATGGGTTCCTAGTGGCATCTTATACGTTTTTTTGTTTTTAATATATATACATTTCTGGCCGACCTAGAGACCTGGACGACCACTTTGTGACTGACCTAGTTAATGCCAACCAGTTGATTGGCCATTTACGATCCCGTGCACGCAAATAGTATTATAAGTCTACCTAATTATGTGTGTTTTGGGTTGAGGTGATTTTTTGGTCATATGTGTGTGATTATTAACAGAGATCATATGGGGAACTATGACCCATTCCGTCATAGTAGGAGTTGGATGAGATTTGATGTGACTTCACATGATCTGGTAGGTTGGATATTTGTTACGACTCAGGTGGCATTGTTGTATTTCTTTATTATTTGGATTGAGTTTGTTATGGTTTTATTATTTTTAGATAATGGATTTAGTCGAGAGTAAGCCTTTATTTGTATAATAAGGACCGTTGAATTTAATATATATATATATATATATATATATAATATTGATGAGTTTATATTTAGATATCTCCGTTATGATATTTAAAAGAAATCATATTTATATTGTTGAAATGACTATTCGATGAGATTCTGTATGGGTTTGATTTATTAGGTCTTATATTTTTGTTTGTCTTACTTAAATTTTTAGGATTTTCATTTTAGAAATAACAAAATAATTATATCTGTTAAATTTCGGGATGTGACAATATGATATCAAAGAAAAATTCGTTAGGAGTGATTCTTTGAGTCATTTTCGGTAAATAAATGATTGAATGTTCAGACATGATAAGTACTACTTCTAACAGAAAATAAAAAAATTAAATTGTGAAGGCTTGAATTTAGATCAGAATAACAATCATCTGATTATGATGAGTTACATGAACGACATAATGGGCGGATTAATATAATTGCAGAAAGAGGATTTTATTTGATTTTTACGGATATGTAAAGGTTTTATTGAGGTTTTGTGATTTTGGAAGAGAAGTAGCTGCTTTAGGTGTGCTAGTTTAAAATCTTGTGGGATAGAAGGAGATTTCGATCAGTAGAAAGGTTAGTGATGGAGCAGACCAGTCTGAAATCTTAATGGGATAAAATGATATTTTGGCCGACAAAGAGGTTACCAATGAAGCTGAGGTGATGAAGGCTGAAATGAGAATATTGTGTGGGATCGTGGAGGTTCGAGACCCCAGGTGGGTCAATATGCGATAAATGATGGTTGAATAGTTACAAGTAAGCCAATGATGGGACTTTCAGCGCCTTATTTTGGGCTAAGAAAATGAGGAGATAATGTGAAATGTTTTTCAGGAGGTATATTTAAGGAGTATATATATATGTGAATATATGTCAAGATTGAAAGCCGCAGATAAAGATGAAGAAGTTTATGTAAAGTCAACTTGTTTATCTTCACAAGGCAGGTGGACCCATTCTCAGTTTATACATATGCTGTTCAGGAAATAGAATTATATTGGGAGTTTGCACTACAATGTCTTCCATCTTCGTTTTGAGTGAAGAAGTTGTGAAGTCAATGGTGAACAACCTCTATCAGGAGAAGGACAAAGGAGTGCTGGTTTGATTTTGTTGGCATCGACGATACTAATTGTGTAAGGGTTTGAAGCTAAAGCATGAACAAGAGGGAGACTCAAGGGTTTTATATTCCCACTCATCACTATGATAGGGTGGATAATTGTCTCCGCAACTCCTTCATCGTTAAAGAACCCATGGACGAAGAGCTCGAGGTTTGACTTCCTAAAGCAATGCTTAGGAAGGGGTTTAAGCATCTAAAAGATTTGTTTAAACATGATAGTAGTTAAGAACTTCAAAATTTAATTTGGAAGAAAATGGTGCCATTCTGACTCTGGACTTATGGCAAGGAGTTGGACTAGGTTTTGCTGATTGAGTAGAAGTAGTTTTGAGAGAATTTTATCTAGAAGAAGTTACAGTATTGGGGCCAAAGCTCGAAAAGTAGACTCATTTATTCTCCAAAGGACAAAATAAAGGAAAGTTAGATGAAGTAGAGTCTTCATCCCCGAAATTCTAGTTTGCGAGGTCAGCTTACGAGTTCTATTGGAGAATCACGTGGGATGAGTTTACTTTCGTCAGAGTGAAGTCTATTTCAATTACAACTAGATCGGCCATTTGTCAAAAGATTACGCGAATCCCAGGCATTCGAATCCCAGACAACCAAATAGGAGTCAAATTGTTCTAGGTAGAGTATTTGGAACTATATCTTGTGGTGTTAGAGTCAGTTCTTTAGACATGGAAGAGGATTAGCCTAGACTACCTTGTGTTCAAAGTTGAGTTGCTATTAAGATTGTGCCAAGATTAGTACTGATTTTTGAGAACTCTGCATGGAAGGGTCTCTTCTAAATTAATGGAAATGAAGTAGATATTGTAGGGTTTCTTGGAGAATAGTTTCAACTGGGTATCATCGTGGAATGTTCCTATGCTTTGGTGAAGAATGATGGATCGATGAGGATATGTATGGATTGGGCAGATTGTTCTTTCAGCGACTCATTGTGGATCCGAAGGAGGTTAGAGCAATGACAAATGGGAAGAAGCTGACTGATGTCAAAGGTGCGCAGTTTGGGTTTGGCGGAGTCTGATTAGCGACTTGTTGAGAATCCTTGGGGATTGTTTTAACTTGATAAACACATAAACGATTGGTGTTCCCGTGGAACGATAATAATGAGGAGAGCTTCCAAGAGTTGAAGAATGGATTGACGACAATTTTGCTCTTTCTCGATCCCTGATGGATCAAAAAGATTGATAGCACTCAATGATACTCCTAAGAGAGATTTAGGTATATTTGGATTAATTATGGCGAGGCGCATTATCCAAAGAAAAGTTTGGGATACGGCGCAATATGAAGGATTTTGCGTGGAGGTGCTATGGCGAGGATGCCAGTCGGAAGACTAAGTCAGATGGATTTTCTCTCTTTGCTACTAGGTTTCGATTCCGAACAAAATTTTTATTTGTGGGAGAAGCTCTTATGAAGATCAAAGATGATGTCCCTTTTGAATGTGCCAGCATAAAGTTAGACGTGATCGAACCAACAACCTCGAGCTTACTGTATAAAGTGTTTTCCCATTGGATGTTCAAGTGAAAGTGTGGTTTTAATGACTCTCTCATCAAAGTCTCGGTTGACTAGATGAATGTTCAGGAGCAAGTGAGGTCATTAGCTATTATAATTTAGATGGATTGGTCCAAATTTGAAGGGAACATTGAAAACCCTCCACCTAGTGGAGTGGAGAGGGTTTGATGGCAAGTTGATTACAAGTTAAGGTAGATAGGCAGAATATGAAGTGTGAGATCGCGGTTTATGTGGCAAGGTATATACATGCCTAAAGGAGGAAGCTTAGCAGTAGAAGAAGCCTTTGAGATTTTGTTTCTAGTTTGCTTCGGATGGCGAGAAAATTGGTGACAATTTGGATGATGATAGATAAGATGATGAAGTCAGCTTATTACTTGTCAATCAGGATGTCATTCACGAGATTGACTGTCAGTATATTATCGAGATGAGGAGATGGCAAGATATTCCAAATTTAAGGGTTCTGATTATGATTTGAAGCAGATGATCAATCAGAGGTGCATAGCGAACATCTTATGGGCTCACGCCTACCGGTCACAAGATTTGATTTAAGGCTTGAAACAGGAGATTAAATTTCCAACTCGATTGGAGGTTCGAGAAGAGTGGTTAGATATTTCTAGAAGCATTTTGAAGAGAAGAATTTTGAGTTTTGGAGTTAAAGGGTAAATTGAAATGGAGATTCATTGGGATATTTGAAATTTTTTTAGCTGATTGGAGAGGTGGCCTATAAATTGGCCTTACTTCTTAATTTGATGGATAGATATGATATATTTTATGTGAATGATCTTTTGCATATACTTGGGTTGGAGTCATTTTTTATCGATGGGAAGTGTTTTAGGTTGAGGCTATAATTCTAATTTTTGGGATAAAACGAATCAGATGTTGAGGATAAGATTTTTGAGGAATTATTCGAACGAAGAAGTGGTTTGAGAAAAGCGAAGATGAAGTTCGAGAGAATGTCTTCATTATTTGATAATCGAGGTAAAGATCAAGGTGCATAAATTTCGAGGTAGGAATTTTTATAAGGAATGAAGAATACAATGTCTCATAACTCCATTTGATTTATTCTTGACAAAAAATATTATTTTGAGACTATTTATTATTTTGAGTAATTTGGATGTGATAAAAAATTATATATTTTTATATTGTAAAAATTTTAGAGTATATTCAAATCAGTTGGATTGGCACCCGATGTGTGTTGGTGTTGGCGTCCAAACACCTATTAGATTATAAAAGGAAATAAATTATGAATAGAAAATATAATGCAATATAATAATAATAATAATAATAATAATAAGGAAAAAAAGAAAAAAAGGGGGAAGCAGCTGTCGGTAGCAGAAGGAAAAATAATGAAAAGAAAGGGAAGAAGAAGAAGGGGGAAGGAGGCGCACCGGACGCACGACGGCCAATCGTTGATGCAGGAGGAGGCAGCATGGGAGTTCAGCGGCAAGGAGACATCGGCGTCACCACCATCGTTGATCAATAAACAAGGTGGTGAAATTGTGATCCGAAGGGGAAGTTGTCACCGCCGCTGTCGTTGTTGCCGAAGGAGATGCATGAAATTTAGAAAAGTAAATCCTTTCTTTCTCTTCGTTGGTGTAAATTCCTTGCTTGCTTGTGTCAATTTTGAGAAAAAATTAGTCAAATATGGTTATTGGGTAATTGAGAGCTCGCGCGCATAGAGCAAAGAGGGAGAAGCAGAAAGAGGGAGTGAGGTGCGCACGAGGGAGGAGGAGAGGAGTCGGTGTGGGTGAAGGCAGTGGCACAGCACGGGAGTATGAGCGCACAGTAGAGAGAAAGGGAGGAGAGAGAAGAGGCGGCGAGGGGTGCGAAGAGGGAGAGAGGGGGAGAAGCAGAGGAGGAGAGAAAGGAGGAAGGG
>JAOVVI020012351.1:0-12279 GCA_028571085.2 Nepenthes alata | reverse complement strand
AAACCCGAACGGAGGCTCAATTCTTCCTCTTCTTCTTCTTCTTCTCTGGCTTTTCTCTCTTTTCCTCTCTGAAAAACGACGCTCAATTGATTTGCATAACCTAAAAAACGTGAAGTCCGTGTTTTATATCGTCGGCGCTCGCTCGAGCGGATGTCGAGCGCGCGGCGAGCGACGGCCCTCGCTCGAGCGCAATCGAGCACACAGCGAGCGGCCGAGCCACTGGAAAATTCGCTCGAGCTTCTGGAGGGTGCACAGCGAGGGGCAGCTTGATCTTTATCCATGCGGTGAGGATATGTACCTCCACCCGCCACATCACGTGGTATGGGCTCACACGGGAGTGACCCATAACCCAACAATAACTAGAAAAGATCCTCCTCCATAAGACAAAGCAAAATCTCTTTCTACTTTGACATGTCATACTACAGTTGATCCTAAGCCTCAATGTATATTCACTATTAATCCCAGATATTGCCTAACAAGATTCCAAAAAACAAGAAAAAAATCAAAACTCTAGGGTATCTCACAAATAAAATGTTTATTGACCACTCAAATTAAACGTCACGCAAAATCAAGTGAAATAATTATGGTGTGAAACAGTTATTTCAATTAAAATTTAAACAAATTTTAAATAGAAAAATTTTAAAACTATTTAATTAGAATAAACATCTAGCAAATAATTTTTAAAAATGTATTGTTTGAACAACTCTTAAATATATTTTAAGTATGATCTCTTTTGAAATACTCTATTCGAATAACATTCAAACAAATGCTCTTTTCAAATGCTTTGCTCGCATATTTAAATAATAAATATTGAAATTTTTTTATAGTTTTTATTAATAATACTCTATAGACATGTACATCCAATTGCATATTAGTCAATGTTATAGAATTGAAGTCAAATGGTCCACAATATATACATGTGTTGGGTCCCAATATAGGGGCCCATAAAACACGGCCCAAAGAAAGTGCCCAAGTCAAAAAGTCTAAAAATATGTCCACGAACCAAAAGGACTGGATGACCAGATGCCTAAAAATCCAAGCTAGCTTCTTACGCTAGGCTGGCCTAACAAGCCCGATGACGTGGACTGGATATCCCAAAAAGCCAAAGTAACGGCAAATGTCCGAGAAGTCCCATTAACCAACAGGGGCTCAAGGACACCGCAATGAGCTGACAACATTATGGACGCCCAAGAAACGTCCAAGAACCCTGGACCTCAGATACGAGGATCACGAGAAGAAATCCGAGAGCCTCAAAGGTTCCATCAAGTTTTAAAATAGTCCGAAAAGTCAAGAAAAGATCCAAGGACCCTTCACAAGGAACCAATGATCCTTCAAAAGGTAGTTAACTTTCGAGAGATGCCTCTCTCTAACGGGTCTGCGAACTTACAAATGGACAAGGCACGCCACACAAGGAGAGGACCATCTCATATATGGCCGAAAGCGCCAGCTAAGCAACTTCGCTGATTTCTAAAGAACCTGTAGCCACTGCAAGACGTCGTCTCCGTTGAGCACGCCTAGTCAAATCAAGACTGACGCCTAGAGTCTACACACCTGACACGCTCAGGGCCTATCAGTGGCCCCAGCAGCGTGCCTCCCTGCACACGCCATCATTCCTGATATGAATATCAGGGCAGGTAGACGGCTTCTTCATGCATTTGGCGTGACCAACATGACAGGTGGACAGCCTCTCGGCCACACGCTAGTTGTCACGTGTTCTCTTTCCAACAGCACAAATTCGCCTATAAATACTTAGCAGAGGCTCTTACCTCAGGACATTTTTCCTCTCTTTCGAACAAGAAGGAACGAAGGTGACAAAGTCTCACAACGAGGGAACTTCCATAGGAGAGAAACACAAAGGAAAAAAGGAAGAGACTCCCAACACTTGTGCTTTGTAAAACTTCCAATCATAATGAAACATTTGACAGGCCCAAAGCCTCATAATTTTTTCTCCTCATTCAAGATGATATTTTCCACGTAAAAATCGATTTCAATCTCTCCTTCTCTACACCCTACACTCTAAACACACTTGTGTTGCACGGATCCCCGTATTTAAAATGCAACAACATGGATAATTTTAGGAAGTCATTCACTTATCATGGTACCCTTATTAAGTGCATTTGGCTTTCTTTACCATGATGAAATTCCCATGCAAATTAATATAAGTGAAAATTATGTTTCTAAATATTAAGTTTTTTGCCATTCTCTTAATCACTCATCCAGATATGTAATAAAGTCTTTTATAATGTAAGAATAAAAAAATTACTGTCATTAGGTTCCGTTCAGTTTCAGTTCTGAGGGAAGATGTTAGGATGTACAAACATCGAAAGGGACGAATAAATTTTTTAATGTAAATTTTCTGGGATAAATGTCATCATAAGTCAAATATATATAAACAAATTATATAACCAGATTTTATTTGTTTGCATTTTAAAAATTATGTAAAAAATATTAACAATATTTTAAGCTAAATATTACTAATTTTAATCTTAAAATCAAATCATAAATTTCCTAATTTTAATCATAAAATCTAAGTTTAAAATTCACTTTTTTCTATGAAGAACTAGTTTAGACAAATGAAGACGAGATTTCCTTTGTTTGTATTTTCAAAAATCATGTAGAAAAATTAGCATTATTTTAAATTAAATTTTCATTAATTTAATATTAAAATATAATTTCAAATTTCCTACCTTTAATATTTAAATCTAATTTTCCTTTTTTTGTTGAACAATTAGGAGTTAGGACTTCAATAACGTAAGCTAAATTGAGGCCAGATTTCCTTTGTATATGTTTGCAAAAATTATGAAAAAAAATATTAACAATATTCTTATTAAATATTCTTAATTTTTGAAAATTTAAGCTTCGAATCTAATTTTGAATATCTGAATTTTTATCTTAACTTTTGAAATTATGATCGATATTTTTCTAAAAAAAAAATAGGGTTTAGGGATTTAGGAAGGAATGGATGAGTGATTCCTCTTGTTTACATATTTGAAAATTTTGAAAAAAATATTAACGTCGTTTTGAATTAAAATTTCATAACCATAAAATCTAATCTTAAAATTTTCAAATTTTAATCTTGAAATATAATTTTAAAATATAAAGTTTTTAACTCTCTCTCAAAAACTAGGGCTTGGGGATTTAGCAACATAAGGCAAATGGAGGCGAGATTTGCTTTATTTACATATTTCAAAATTATGAAAAAAATATTAACATAATTTTAGTATTGAAATAAAATATTGAATCTCACAATTTTAATCTAAAAATATAATTTTCTTTATTTTTACAGAACTAAAATTTATGACTGTAAAAATATAAGATAATTCCTCTGTTCAGATTTTTAAAAATTATAAAAAATATCAACAATGTTCTAAATTAACGATTCCTAATTTTAATCTTGAAATAAAAATTTTATTTTCTTGATTTTAATCTTAGAATCTAATTTTTTTTAATTTTAGCTTTTTTCTATGTTTTTGTACGAGGGCAAAGGTTTAGGATTTTAGAAATGCAAGGTAAATGGCGACAAGATTTTCTTTTTTATTTTTTTTGAAAAATTATGGAAAAATAATAAACTATTCTAAATTAAAATTTCCTAATTTTAAAATTAAACAAAATTAAAATTGGGATAATTTAATTTAGATTAATATTAAATTTTTTTCATAATTTTTAAAAATGCAAAGAAAGGAAATCTCACTATATTCCTACTATGTTCCTAAAGCCCTAAACGCCAGTCATCCGTGGAAAGCCCCGCCCCTCTTATTCCTGAAAAGCCCACATCTGCCTGTAACTGTTTCGCTGGAGGAACCTTGCGGCGCTTCTTGCTGGCTTGCCTTCATCTCCTCTCCTGACAATGGCGGAGGAGCCCTCTTTTTCTAAGAATTTCCCCACAAAATCTAGGCTGAAACCCACGTCTAAAAAACGTCTTTCTTCCCCAGAATCGAAGTACTGGAAATCCTTCAAAACCCAACAAATTTCTGGTCTCGTCTCCTCCATTACCTCCATTGACTTCTCTCCATGCCCACCTCACCTCTTCGCCGTCACCCACTCTGCGTCTCTCTCCATCTACAACTCCCACCATCCCGACTCCCCCACGCAGCCAGTATCCACCATCTCCGCCTTCACCGACGTCGCTTACTCCGCCTCTTTCCGCTCAGACGGAAAACTCATAGCCTCCGGTGGTGAATCGGGCATTATTCAAGTCTTCGAGACTAAATCTCGCAACCCACTTCGGCAATTGCGAGGGCATTCTCGCCCAGTCAGGTTAGTCAAGTACCCAAGAATTGATAGGCTGCATTTATTTTCAGGTGGTGATGACTCTGTCGTTAAGTATTGGGATGTTGCTGCTGAGGCCCAGTTGAATGATTTCTTAGGACATAAAGATTATGTGAGAAGTGGATGTGGTTCTCCTGTTGATGACAATGTGTTTATTACTGGGTCTTATGATCATACAGTTAGAGTTTGGGATGTTAGGGGCTCCAGTTTGGAGTCTTCAACGATGGTTATCAATCATGGGAAGCCGGTTGAGGATGCGGTCTTTTTGCCCTCTGGAGGTTTGATAGCAACTGCTGGAGGGAATGTAGTGAAGATTTGGGATGTGATTGGAGGTGGGAAATGTGTTTATTCAATGGAGTCTCATAATAAGACTGTTACGTCAGTTTGTGTTGGTAAAGTGGGAAGGGATACTGGCGAAGAATCTGAGCAATATCGTCTTCTGAGCGTGTCGTTAGATGGCTATTTGAAGGTCTTTGATTACTCAAAATTGAAAATTACATTTTCAGTGAGGTTTCTTCAACCTCTTTTATCGGTCGGATTCTCACCAGATAGTTCAACCCGAGTTATTGGTACCTCAAATGGGATCATTTACATGGGGAAGAGGAAAACGGCCATAAAGGAGGAACCTACAGCTGGTGGGTTTGTGGGATTTCATTTCATGGAGGAACCACAGAGACGGGTGCTCAGACCGTCAAATTTTAGGTATTTCCATCGAGGGCAAAGTGAGAAGCCTTCCAAAGGTGATTTTGTGGTTCTTAGGCCAAAAAAGGTGAAATTAGCTGAACATGACAAGTTATTGAAGAAATTTAGGCACAAAGATGCATTTGTATCTGCTCTTAGGAAGAAAAATCCTGAAAATGTGATGGCAGTGATAGAGGAGTTGGTGGCAAGAAAGAAACTACTGAAATGTGTTACTAATTTGGACATGGAGGAATTGGAGGAGTTGTTGATGTTTTTTCAGAAGTACTCGGCACAACCAAGGTACTCAGGCTTGCTGATGCAGTTTGCAATTAAAGTTCTTCAAATTCGAGCTGAAGACATTCGAGCTTCAGAAACTCTAATTGGTCATGCTAGAAATCTGAAGCGGTCCATTGACGAGGAGATACGAATACAACAGTCATTATTAGAAATACAGGGTATAATTTCTCCCATAATGAGGATTGTGGGAAGAAGATAGTGAATACTACCTTCATCGTTTATGAGGTGCTTGCCTTCCATCGTTATAAGGCTCATTTTTCATTGCTCATCCCATGAGAAGCTTGACAGTTTTGCTTTAGAAATCAAAATATTGATGAAATGTTGCCTCCTGTATGCAATTGATGTTGTTTGCTTTATACCTTTCTGTTTCCTAGCAGTCTTCTAATATATGTGGAATTGAATTGATTAATGTAACAATGGTTTTCCATGGTTAAAATGCTTTACGGATGAAATGGTCTCTTGTTAGTAAATGCTGTGCTTTCAATGGGTATCAAACAATAATACTTATTTTGAGAATGTTAGGTCTTAAATTGTAGGTAAATTCCATGTCAATTGATTAGATGAATTGTATCTGAGTCAACAGTTTTAGACTGTCCTTAGTCTTGTCTGTTTCACTCGGTTAGCGCTTTAGTGGCTCTTGAGCAGTGTGGATGTCCAGGCCGGGTTCTCTCCAATGCTGAGCTTTAGTGCCAAGCTGCTGGGGTTCAGTCAAGTGTGTGACCTTCCAATACCTGAGCTTCTGCATCGAGCTTCCATCTCCGAGCTTCCATCTCCACTTCCAAGTGTTGAGCTTCCATGTCACATGCTTGAGTAGTTTTAGTTTCAAAGGACATGTGCTTGATTGGTGCTTGTTTGACGCTCAAGTAACACAATTTGCTGAATGAAAGTAGATTAAACAAAACATTTCCAAAGGAGGTGAGCTTGACTATTCAATTGACCGGTTTTTATCAGAGAGCTTGCGCTTAACTAGTGCTTGATTTAAGCTCAAACAAACAATGATCAACTCAAAGTCGCTGTAGATATTAGAGTCTAAATTAAGCATTCCTTGGCAAACTGAGGCTCACTGATCAAAGCCTTGTACTTGACCACATTGTTGGAGGCGGGGTTATTGAAGCGGATGGAGTATAGCTATTCATCTTCCTTGAGAGAGATGAGAAGCACTCTAGCCCCACTTCCCATACTGTTTGAAGCCCTATCAGCATAAAGTGTCCACCTTTGTCATATTGCTTTGCTTGAATCAGCCTTTCTTGTCTCTACTTGAGGTGGCACTTTGCAATCGACTATGAATTCATCTAAGGCCTGCCTCCTAATTGTCGACCTGGACCGGATCTGGTTATCAAAATTGTGTAGCTCAATGGCCTATATGACAAAAATCCCTAACACCTCAAGCTTTTGCAAAATCTTCCTTAAGAGCTGGCTGGCCAGCACGATGATCCTGTGAGACTAGAAGTCTTAACTTCCTTGCTAAGAAGACAACTGACTAGATCTGTTTTCTCAGCTAAAGTGTACCAGTTTTTGGTCTTTATAACACTTTGCTGGCATAGTAGACTACCTTCTGAGCCTTGACTTCCTCCTTCAAAAGGACTGAGCTAAGCTTTGTTTCTAAGATGGCTAAATAGAGGTAAAGATCTTCCCTCAGGGTTGTCTGGCTATCAAAGGTGGGGACTTGAGGTAGTGTTAAAGCTCTTTAAAGGCTTGTTGGAGTCTTTGTTGGGCCGCTCAATGTTCAGAAGGATGGGAAATTCTTCTCAGCCTACTTGGTTATGAATTGGGATAGAGAGTCAATGTGACCGGTCAGCTTCTGCATGCTTCTGCACATCTCTGACTGTCTTCAATGCTTCCTTGTCCATGATCACTCCGTTTTTTCAGGATTACCCTCTATTCCTTGATGGGATATAATGAACCCAAGGAATTTCCTGGACATTACTCAGAACATGCATTTGGTCACATTTAGCTTCATGTCGTGAGCTCATAGGATTTCAAATGTCTCAACCAACTCTTCAACGTGATCTTTCATGGAAGTGCTCTTCACTAACATGCCCTGAACATATAGTTCCATGTTGTGGCCGATCTGACCCAAGAATATCTTACTAATGGCTGTTGGTAGGCCATCCCGGCATTATTGAGGCCAAATAGCATCATCTTGTAGCAATAGAGTTCTTGATAGGTCATGAAACATATATTTTCCTCTTCGGCGCATTGTCCAACTCGATTTGGTTATTCCAAACATGCATCCATGAAGCTTTAGAGTTGTTATGCAAGGGTGGAGTCTACAAGTTGATCAATTAGAAGCAAAGGGAAACATTTTTGGGCATGCCTTATTGGCATCAGCGAAATTGACAGATCCTCCAATTTCCATTAGCCTTTTTTACCATCACCATGTTAGACAATCACTCCGTTTATTGCACCTCTCAAATGAAGTTTGCGTCGATCATCTTCGTTACTTTTTCTTTGACGGCTTGTAATTTTTCTATGTAGTAGTTTGAACACTTTTGTCGAACTAGCTTGTGTCCCAGGAGTATATTAAACCGGTGACTTATGACATTTGGGAAGATGTCAGGCATATCAATCGAAGTCCATGCAAAGACATCTTGATTTGAGTAGAGGAATGCGACCATGTTGTCCCTGATGGCTTCCTCCAGCATCGAACCAACCTGCGCATGTTTTTCAAGATTATTTGGATCTAACAAGACCTTAATGATGTCTTCCACAAAAGCGGTTTTCTACTTTAATGGCTCCTCCTGTAAGTCTAAGTTTTCCAATTTTTAGGGCCATTTGGTATCTTGGAGCAAAGTCTAAAAGCAGTGCCTTGCCATTAGTTGGCCCCCTTCACTTCTTTGATCCCCCTTGGAATTGGGAATTTCATCTTTAGATGAGATATGTAGGTAAATAATTCGGAGTTTATTAGTTGTCCGCCATTAGATAGCTTTGTAGGCCGAGGGAAAACTTACCACTAGCAAAGTTAATATGTGTGAGGCTATCCTCGGGTAAGCGTTGAGGGTCAACTCTAAGTCTGTCAATACTTATACTCGGACTAGTTGGTTGTCCAGGTCATAGAGTGGGCCTTTAACAGTCTGAGTTGTTGTCTAGTTAGCCCAAGTCTACTGTATGTATTGAAATGTTGAAGGTATCGGATGATTCAATTATTAAATTCTCTTTTCAGATGGTAGCAATGTAGTCATTTGCTACCATCTGAGTTGAGTGTGATTGCAGCAAGTGGTCCAAGCAGGGAAGTGACATGGCTATAGTTATCATCAGTGAATACAATAGCTTCCATTTCTTGGTGCATCCTCTTGCCCCAAGCTCTTGCTTTACCGCTAGGCCGGTTTCACCATATCGATGACACTCGCAACAACTCAGTTTCTAAGTGGCTTGGGTTTGACTCTTCATTGCCTGTTGGGGGCGGGTTCTGACCTCCTTGGACAAACTTCTTCATAGCCCCTTTTGATGAGGCCCTTGATCTTCCTCTAGAGGTTCCTATAGTCCTTTGTATTGTGTCCAAGTTCTCTTCGAAAAAGGGAGTATTTAGATTGGTCCATGGACTTGAACTGTCGAACTGGTTTTAGCTACTTCAGCAGCTGCTTGTCATTGATCTACATCAAGATATTGTCACAGGAGTAGTTGAGTGGCATCAAGTGCAAGTGTTGAGGTGGGTCCCGAGATGATGATAGCTCAGGTGGTGGTCAGGAGTTCTCTCCCGGTGGCCTTTGTTGATCTTGTGTTTTTTTGACAGGGTCAGGTCAACCTTCGGCAGCTTGCTCTGCTGGCCTAGACTGGTTGGCCTCCTCAGAAAGGATGAATAACTGGGTCTTGTTTTCCAGTTTCTCGAAAGCATGCCTTCTTTATATAAGTCTCCTCCCTATAAGGCATCGTAGAAGATCTCTACATTGATCTCGTTGGTGAGGTTTAGGATGCTCTAAGCCTCGGTGTTGAAGTGTGCAAGATAGTCTGTGAGGCTCTCATGGAAGCCTGACATATGCTGGCCAGGTGCTTGGTGTTCTTCTCAGACCTCTTTTTCTAAGCAAACTGGGATAGGAAACTGCTTTAAAATTCTTTGCAGGAGCTAATGCTTTGAGGTCGGAGCTGGTAAAACCAAGTGTGAGCATCTTCCTTCAGCACCACCAAGAAACACTAGCATAATACAACATCGTCAAGCATCTGTAATAAAAACAAAATGCGGAAATGGTCTAGATGGTCCTAGGGATCTGTGGTATTATCATCGTATGACTCTAGCTATGAGACCTTAAACTTCTTTGGCAAGGGCACTTCAAGATGGCATCAGTGAAAAAAACAAAATGCGGAAATGGTCTAGATGGTCCTAGGGATCTGTGGTATTATCATCGTATGACTCTGGCTACGAGACCTTAAACTTCTTTGGCAAGGGCACTTCAAGATGGCATCAGTGAAAGGAGCATGTACCTCGGTTTTGGCTCCACTAGACCGTCATGGGTCTCTAAAGACCTTCTCCTCGATCTTCTGAATCCTCTCCTCAACCTTAGTAACTGACACTAGTCTACATGCATTTAGGAAGGTCTAGAGCTTGATATAGTTGGCAGACACCCATTTAGACAGGGCTCGGCATCAAGGTGCGCGGTTGTCTGAAGCTTCTCGTCGACTAGTACTTATGTCGGGTAGACTGTGCCTCGGAAGATTGTCATGATTGACGGCTGCGGTGCTCGGGCGACGCCTCTGGTATGGCCACGTCTAAATGACCCTCCTGGTTGAAGGCTTGAGCCCCCACACCCATCCAGTCCACAAAGGGCTATCATCTGGAATGATGCCTCTAGGCAATTGTGATAAAATGGAGTCGGTGCTGGGCAGAAGGCGCCATCAACTATGGCCAATATAGACTGGTCTCTGTCGGTCGATAGTCAATCTTATGATTGAGAATCTTGATGGCCATGACCGTTTCTCTCATCTAGGTAGCCAAAGTGCTATGAATGGCGGCCGTATCTGGGTGGCCTGAATCTGGTTGGCGTGAGGGATTGGGGACTCCGGTCCCTCACACGGGGTGGAGGAACGACATTGAGCTCTCTTGCTTTCCACGGGCTGATTTTTTTTTTCCAGAGAAAGAAAGAGTGTGAATGTAAAACTCTCCTAGAAGAAAGAGAATGATGAACTAACCATTCCTCCAAACAGCGGGAATGACGCGCACTTGAGTTGAAGGTATTACCCAGAATTTAGGGGACTCAAGGAGGAAGCTTAATCCGGATAATCTGTTTCCTTGGTCATGTGCACCATAAACAACAACAATGGTGGGTCTCGGGTTGTGTTCTTGGAGAAACATCTCCGACATCATTGTCTTTTCTCGCTCTGTTGCGTTCATAGTTCCTAGCTTTTAGTAGAGTGTAGTACATGGTGAATATCAAATGCAACAGTTTGGCGGCATCTTTGGAAAAAAGCTCTGAGTGCTTGCTAATTCAAATTTGAATATTTCTCTCTTCCCTGAAGAAAGCTAAATAAAAAAGATGGGATGCATGAGCAATACAAACCATTTCAGATTCGTAACCCTTCAAATTCTGAGGGTAGTTCTAACTGGTAAGCTTAAACATCACCATAGGAAGATTAGGTTGTAGTGCCCTCTGCCCAAACTAGATTGCTAGATAGCTAATGTAACAATGGACATTTATGAATGGCTATGTTAGCAGGCCCCCAGGCGAACTCTTGTTCTGTCTCAGAATTGATCTGCACTGTCAAATGTGCTCTCCAAGAGGGACTGGCTATGGGTGGATGTCTCCTAAGGCACCACCTCATCTGTCGCTCCACCAAGAGGGAAAATAGGTGGTGCATTTCAAAAGGCGTAAACCTTAACAAATCCCGGTATGCCAGCATCACTTCGATGTGGACAATGGGAGAAAACTCCCTTAATCCAGGAGGCACTGTGCCAATCTCTGCCATCACCATAATGGAAATCCTAGTACTATTTGATTCCAGAGCAGCTTTTGAAAAAGTAGAACCAAACCATAAATTTTGATTGTGAGGTACACAAGAAATGTAGCTGGTGTTGTTTTGGTTACATGTAGTTGGTGTTTCAACAGAGTGACACATTATGTATGACTCCTGCTCTATCTGAGATTTACCCAAAGGAAAGTGGAATATTATGTCATATATTTGTTTTGATTTGGGTTATCTGTAATTTGAATGAAGGTTGGTTCTTGCTTTGATATTATTGCATTTTTTCTTCAATATTTCATATTCAAAAATGGATTATTATTAGCTTAAAATACTGGCCAACTTGTTCCCTAGTTCTGATCCTTTATGTTTGCTATCAGCTCCTTGGGAAGCCGAGCATTTGGCCTTACGTTATCACTATACATCTGCTGACTGCCCTGTCTTCTGTTTAGGCATTGTCTTGGGATGACTTTCTATAATTTTGGTTGTGTAATCCGCAGCGATGGGCTGTTCGGCTTATAGGCAGAGTCAATGAAATGTTCGTATGACTTTGTGGGAAACAGTGTCTCATATTTTCTTGCTAATGGAAGAGAGGCTGTGCTCTCAAAGTGGTCTAAAGATGTGAAGTTCCTGTTGAAGTATAGAACTCGTGTGTCGCATCGTGTGATGACATTTTCCGTCAGTCATCTATGCGGCATTTGTCTAGCACACCTCATGTGATATAAATAAGTCAACCAAGGTATATAGAGATACAAAACTTTTGGAAGAAACACTCTTTATTATAGAAGTTGAGCGTAAGAGTATGAAACACTTCTCCAATACTCACTCCTGAAAGTTTTTTCTTGAGCTATTCAAGATTAGCCATCCCCTTGGTTACATACCATTTTCTAGCTTCGTTTCACTTGATTTTGCTTGAATTGCCCGCTCTCTAAATTATTGAGCTGGTTCACTTCTATAGTTTCTCTCCAGTGGAAGGAGTTCATCCCTTTATATATGAATGTCATTTTCTCAATCATTAGTTAGGATCATCTTTCCATCATCCATTGTGGATGGTTAGGATTCACCTTCTAGAGTATCCACATAAATATTCTTCTTTTGAATACTCTAGAATCTCCCACATCCTCCTTACTCAAGAATGTT
>JAOVVI020012350.1:0-12279 GCA_028571085.2 Nepenthes alata | reverse complement strand
AGGACCACTACTTTGTGCGCTTGGAAGTATGGTCTAAGCTTCCGAGCGGAATACACCAATGCCAAAGCTATTTTCTCTGCGTGGGGGTACCTGGTCTCTGCGTCAGCCAAGGTCTTGCTCACGTAATACACAGGCTGTTGCTCGTCATGCTGCTGTCGTACCAATACCGAGCTTAGGGCCGTGTCGGACACAGCGAGGTACAAACATAGCTCCTCGCTTGGCCGGGGAGAAGCTAAGAGAGGAGGGTTTGACATATAGCCTTTGAGTCTTCGAAACGCCTCCTCACAGTCATTATTCCATTAAAAGTCGTTGGTCTTCTCTCCTCTCAAGGCCTTGAAAATCGGCAAGTGTTTCTCGGCCAATTTGGCCAAGAAGCGAGAGAGAGCAGCTATCCGCCCATTGAGCTTCTGGACTTCTTTTATTGATCGAGGAGACTGCATGTCAAGGATGGCTTTGATTTTCTCTGAGTTTGCCTTAATTCCTCGGCGTGAAACAATGTAGCCCAGGAACTTCCCAGATACTACTCCAAATGTACACTTGGCTACGTTGAGTTTCATCTAGTGAGCTCTGAGCACACTAAACGTCTCGCCCAGATCTTGGATATGGTGGTCTGTCGTTTTGCTTTTGACGAACATGTCGTTCATGTAGACCTCCACATTCTGCCTGATCTGGCCTTCAAACATCTTATTTACGAGCCGTTGGTAAGTTGCACCCGTATTCTTGAGGTCAAAGGGTATGACTTTGTAACAGTATGTCCATTGGTCCGTCATGAATGTCGTGTGCTACTCGTCTTTGGAGCTCATCCTTATTTGGTTGTTGCCCGAGTGTGTATCCATGAAACTTAAAAGTTCATGGCTGGACTTCAAGTCTACAAGTTGATCAATTCTGGGCAGAGGAAAGCTGTCATTGGGGCATTCTTTATTGAGGTCCGTGAATTCCACGCATATTCTCCACTTCCTGTTGTTTTTCTTTACTGTGACCACGTTCGATAGCCAGTTTGGATATTGCACCTCCTGGATGAATCCAGCGTCCAGGAGCTTCTTCACTTCCTCACGTATGGCGACCAATTTCTCTGCTGAATAATTTATGTGCTTTTGCTTGACAGGTCTATGACGAGGATTTAGGCCCAGTTTATAGACCAATATTTTTGTGGAGATTCCTGGCATGTCATTTGGCACCCAGGCAAAAACGTCCAAGTTCCTACGCAGGAAACTGACAAGCTGGTCTCGGACGGTCTGGGGCAGAGAGCTCCCTATCTGGACGTACTTCTCTGGGTCTCTAGGATCCAGTGGGACTCGGAGAGTAGGTTCTCCAAATTGTGCTTGCTGTAGTGTCGCTTCATCTTGCAGGTTAAGATCTTCTAGAGGCTGGGGGAAGAGGCGTCTGCGTGACTTGGGACAAGCAGCATGTTCGCCCAGTAGCTTGGTCTTCGAGGACCTCCCCAATCCCAAATGGAGTCGAAAATTTCATCTTTAGATGCGTGATGGAAGTGACAGCACCGAAGGCGGTCAAGTAAGAACGTCTGAGGATTGTGTTGTAAACTGATGGGAGATCCACGACCAAGAAGGTGAGGACCTTAGACGCGATCCTCGGGTACGTTCTTAGCGTAATTTCCAGTTGGATAACACCCTGAACTGGTACTGGCTCGTTGTCCAGTCCGTAGAGGAGTCATTCAGTTGCCCTCATTTGATTTCTCTTAAGTCCCAATTTAAAATACGCATCAAGATAAAGTAAATTTCATGAACTTTCATTATCGATAAAGACTCGTTTCATTTGGTAGTCATTTGCCCCATCTGAAACGAGTGCAGTTACAACCAGGGGATCAGAGTGAGGGAAAGTTACATGGGCCATATCTTTATTACTAAAGCTAATAACTTAATTCCTATTTCCTACCCTCGGTTTCTTCGCCGCGGTGATCTCCCAAGTGTCTTCATGAGCCGGGTGACTTGATATCATGTTCACAACCCCCGCAGCCACTCGGTTTCTGGGCCAGTCAACCCCAACATTACCTGTTGTTCCGAAGCCTTGTCCGGGTCTTTGTAGGAAGTGATTGAGGTGACCCTTCCTTATTAGCTCTTCAATCTCCCCTTGCATTGTCTGGCAGTTTTTCATATTGTGGCCTCCACAACGATGGTAGTGACAGTAGTTCGACTGGCGGCCACCTTCTGGATTCTTTAGCTTTTTGGGCCACTTCAAAAATTTCTCGTCCCGAATCTGTATCAAGACGTTGGTACGGGTGTCGTTCAGAGGAGTGAGATTTATTGGCTTGGGCTCCCTCCGAATGGCCTGCTTGGACTTATGCAGTTTCTTTATTGTCTGGGGACCTGAACGGTTCCCGCATTTTCTTTTCCCTTCCACCACCCTCGGGTGGGAGTTCTCGTCCTTCTCTGGCCTCTTTGCGTCGTTGGCCTCTTCGGTTGCGATGTATGCTCGTGCTACGGCCTCAATCTCTGCGAACGTCTGGGGACCCTTGTGAATGAAGTGCTTAAAGAAAGCTCCTCCCTCCAGGGCAGATAAGAACGCTTTTAGCTTTACCCGATCGGCCAACTTTGGGATTTGCCTGGCCTCCGTTATGAATCGGGCCAGGAATCCCCTCAAACTCTCCCCGGCACCCTGCTTCACTCGGGTGAGGTGCCAGGGCTGCTTTTCTATCCTCCGGTTGGAGGCGAACTGCGAGAGGAAACTTGCTGTTAGCTTGCTGAAGGAGCGAATGGAATCAGCTGGCAGTTCGTAGAACCACACTCTCGCGTCGCCCTTAATTGTCAATGGGAAGTACTGACACATGGTCATCTTGTTTATGCCTTGGAGGCCCAGATGCTCACGAAAGTGATTAAGATGATCCATGGGGTTAGCACTCTCGTAGTATACATCAAGGTTTGTCATCTTGAATTTCGGGGGAGTAGCTTCGTCTTAATCTCCGCCATGAATGGAGATTGGAATAGGTCAACTCCTCCATTGTTTTTTCCAAAGATTCGGTTCTCCACTATCTCCAGTCTCTCCTCCACATGGGGTGGGGCCACCGCCTTCATCTCGTTGAGGTAATTCCTCAACTCGTATGGTCATTGTACTGCTTGCGGTTCTGGAACCCCCCTAACCCTGGGAGGTGCGTCATCACGGGGGGCCGCCTCCTGAACAGCGTGCTCCTGATTGATGTGAACAGAGATAGGATTGCGCCTCTCTGGGCTTTCCTCCTGAACTCAAGGACCTAAGTGACCTTCAAGTCGCTGAGGGACTTTGCTGCTTGAGGCAACTTGGGTCCTCGGGGTCTTGTGCTGGCTGGCCTGCTTGCTGGGTGTTTCTTCCCCTTGCCCCTATTCTGGGACGTCGCGGTCTGAGAGGCCTTAGAAGACGCTCCCTTCATCCACTCATCTATCCTTGAGCAAAGAGTCCAGACGGCCCTGGACACGTCATCTATCCTCATGGCCAACGCCTGTACGACTGGATCAGGTTGGTCTTCTACTCTGGCACACGCGGCAGGGCCATTGTCACATGAGGCCGCGTCTCTGATAGGGGCACTTGCTTGTGCTCTCGTGTTTACTATATTTGACTTTGGGAAAAGCGTAGGGAAACTTCTGGAGGATTTCTGAAAAACGTGGAAAATTGACTTTTAGTCGTTTCCCACAGACGACGCCAATGCTGCATCATCGGATTTTGCGCACTTGTACGGACGAGGATCGAGCTGAGTCCGCGGATTGTTTTCGAGTACTCGGGCAATACGAGTGCAACACAAAGAGTGAGATGAAGTAGAGAAAAAGAGTATGAGAACTAAGGTACGCGGAGTTTTTACGTAGAAAACATTCTCTTAAATGAGAAGGGAAAACCACGGGACCTTTGTCCGAGAACTTGTTTCACCATTGTGTTTAGTTACAAGTGAGGACGAGATTATAGGGGAGTAACAAACCGCTCTTTCCTTTCTATAATAGCTACTCAAGTGTAAATGTTGGGATCTTTTGTTTGGTAGACAGTTAATGTATTTATAGTAGTTGAGTCTTCCTTTGTGAGGTGTCCACGTGGCGCTGGCGTGTGCAGAGGAGCCTGCTACCAACTTTACCAATCTAGTTTACTGCGCCAGAGAGGTTGCGTGCATGCTGGCTGACTTCTATAGTGATTGGGTGTGCCCTGTAGGCCATCATTCCTTCTATAGCCTGATAGGTTCAGCCATTAAATCTCTGACGCGCCGGTTTTGCAAACGTGATGACATCCGAGGCCCATCCTTGAGTCCACAGGCCCGAGTGGACTTTGCGTCCACCATTTCGCATGGGCTGACCCTGCTCCCTGGACCTCTTGGGTCTCTTAGGTCTACTGGATCTCTGTGGTATCGGGGCCCAATTTCACGAGAATTGATCTTCAAAATGGGCCTTGGATATCAGTACCCATCACTTTTTATCATTGATTGCTGGTGGAGCTGATGCTGAATGGTAGCATTTTGTTCTGGCTTGTTACTATAATCTAGACTTCTCATGTTTGCTATTGAGATTTTGAAATTACTGTTACATTGATGTTAAGATCTCTCTCTTGGTTTTGTGCGACCCTAGGAAGAAGCAAAGTCTGTTGGACAGCTCCGCAACAACAAATTGGCAAATTTAATTGGTTGCTGTTGTGAAGGTGATGAGAGACTACTTGTAGCAGAATTCATGCCTAATGAAACGCTTGCAAAACATTTGTTCCATTGTAAGTTTGTCTGACATTTCATTGTCATTTATGAATTGTACAACCTTTCAATTGCAACAGTATCTATTATACATTTATACCACCATGTGTGGTTGCTGGTTTTCAGAATAAATCTTTGATTTATTTATTCTCACAGGGGAAACTCAGCCTATGAAATGGGCAATGCGATTAAGGGTGGCTTTATGCCTTGCACTGGCCTTGGAGTACTGTACCAACAAAGGACGTGCTCTGTACCATGATCTTAATGCTTATAGAGTCTTGTTTGATGATGTAAGTCCTACTCCTACAAAAACTGTATTAATAAACTCCATCTGCTGTTGCTAGCATTAATCAAAATAATGAAAAAAAGGATATTTGAGCAACTTATGAGTCTTTTTAAGAAGAGTATAATATTTATTTGATGGCGGATTACTATGAAAAAGAGAAGAAAAAGTAAAGTCCTTTATAGAATATTTCATGTGTGTTGACTGCATTGTCCCAAGTAAGCCTTAATCCATTCAAAAGGGGAAAATTCAGTTGGTCTCTCTAAATTGTTGTGTTAAACAAATCATTGAAATTGAAGAACAATAGGAATAAAATGGAAATTAATAGGTAGAAAGGCTGAGAGATTTTTCAGAGTTGATTATACTATTTTTTTGCCTATTCTAGTACCCTGAAGATCAGACCTTCCACCACCGATCTTCGTCAGGATCACTAATTATGAAAGTAATCTAAGATTGTAAAGTAATACTATTTCTTCCAATTTACCAAGTTTCCTAAACCCTCTTTTACTGCATTCTACGTTCTGTAGCAAGTATGGTTCTCGGTTGGAGTCTCTTACGAAAAATGCACAGTTTGAGACTGCATCTTGGACCCCGTGTACCATGCTGGAAACTTTGGTTTGTAAATAATTACTACTTGTAGCTGTCTAATTGCCAAAAAAGTCAAAAGTACAACAGTGTCTCTCTCTCTCTGTAGACTCTCCCTATGTCACTCTATTATTACTACATGTTGGAATTATCACTAACCAAAAGCTATTAGCATTGCATTTCCAGGAACCCTTTCAAGCTCTGGCAAAACTGCAAAACCAATCAGGGGGTACCATGTCCCATATTGTGAAATGCAAATCGCTTCCCTTTATGAATAATGAAACTTCTGATGCTAGTGGTCTAATCTGAATGGAATCTGATCGATCTCGATAGGGAAAATTCACATAGATATATTATAAATCATCATTGTTGTGAATGCCATTCACCAATCAGTGTACATGCCTTGACTGACTGCAGTAAACCCAGACCATTTAAATTTGAGACTATGAACTCATTTTGCGTAAACTTCCTAATGAAAGCCTAGAGCTCAGATGATAGCTACTAGAGAATTAAAGATTTAAGTTGGGTCTGGAATGTTGAGTATTAAATTAGGGGTGAAAGTAATTTTGGAAGCATTACCAGACAGGTCAAGAGAACAAAAAAAGTAAGTACCCTAGCAATATTAGCTACCAGTTTCAACAAGTGTAATTTAATGAAGTAGGAAGATGCTCTTTTTGTTAAACAAAACGAACTCCAGAATGCTGAAGTTCATTGCATCTGAAGGCCCATCATGAATTGATAAATTTATGGGTTGCAATGTGAGGTTATAAAAAAAGATCAACTCACGCAACAAGCTGAGCAAGATGTTCATTGGTTCATCAATCAGATATAACAAGAAGAAAAAAGACATTCGGATTGCAAATTTGTTTCCTGACATGGTGGTTGACATTTGGCACTTATGCTTGGGAGACTGGGACCTGTTTTGATCCAATTGTAATAGGCAGGGGGCCATGGACTCGTTGCTGATGCTCTCTATTCTCTTATTCCTTGTTACAGGAAGGTAATCCTAGACTTTCATGCTTTGGCCTGATGAAGAACAGTAGAGATGGGAGAAGCTATAGCACCAACTTGGCTTTTACTCCCCCTGAGTATCTGAGAACTGGTATTTAACCTTTCTCAACGTGTGCAAACAAGTGACTGCGTGCTTCTTGATTTTCCTCCTGGATGATTTGGATAATTAGTGATATTGGCATTGAAAAATAATTGTTACATACCATATTGCGTTATAGCAATGCTGCATATTTCATGCCGTTGATCTCATGAAAAAAGAGTGTAGAAGATCTTATTGATGACATGATCTTGTAAATGTTGTCCACCCTGAAATTTTATCAATTTGTGCATCTATCGGTTGCAAAGATTGATCTGAATTAGGTTTGGAAGACTTTTGGGTGCAACTGTCAAAAAATGAGTTGATAGGTGACACCTATTAGAAAATGTTGCCATGGATTGAGTAAATGGGGGGGGGGATGATTGGTCAATCCTGCATGCAGATTCATGACTTTGTCAACATTTCTCCCCAAATCATCAATTATAAGTTGGGTTTGAAACATTTGTGACGAGGACATCTTTTTTATTGGCTTTATTAGTTTTGAACTTTACCTATTATGGATTGTTAACTTGTTATCCATTGGCTGGTTTGTAAGTTTCCTTATGTATCATAATTAGGGTTCCCTTATGTCATTATTAAGTTTTTCTTATTAGTAGAGTTACTAGTAGAGTTTTCTTATGTCCTTATTAGATTTTTCTTACCATTAGAATATTCTTATTTCATCGTTAGGGTTTCTTATCATAATCTTCATCTTCCTCTGCATCACTTCTCCTTCCTTGATGGATTTGGAACAGCTGGTTCTTATCATAACCTCTTATAAGCACTCTTATATGAGGTTTCTGCACTTTCTTTCAGAGCTGCTGAGCTCTTCTCATTTTTTTCAGCATTGAACATCTCTTGTTTAACCAACGAATACTTCTTCAGCATAATTTAAACACCAATTTTTAAGTAGCAGTTGAACTTTCAGGACCTTGTATTAGTACTTACTTATAGATCAGGTCTGTGGAGGTAAACACAGTCTATCTAGTGCGCCTCTATGTTTGTTGAAAGGATACTTGATGTGGATATTCCAAATCTTGCGCGTTTGTGTTTGTTGCAATGATACTTGATGTGGGTATTCCAAATCTTTGGCCTTCAATTTTGTGTAGTTTCGACAATAGTGCTTTATTTTGCTAGATGCAGCAATATATGGAAAATGTTTAAATTTTCCTTTTAGTTTCTCATAGTGTTATTGTACTTCATAAAACAACTAATTGGTGAGGCTAAATGAAGAAGCCCGAATATGGATTGCGTTGTGCTCCTCCTTTCATTGGTCCTGTGTTTCTAATGCCAGTTTCAACTGTCTATGATGATTGCTTGATGATCCTCCACTTTTTTCCTTGGCCAAAGTTGTTGCCTTTGTACTTTTAATTGCTTTATTATTGCTGCTTCTAGGAAGAGTGACCCCAGAGAGTGTGATATATAGTTTCGGAACTCTTCTGCTGGATCTTCTCAGTGGAAAACATATTCCTCCCAGCCATGTAAGTCTCTGTGATTTAAAACCACTTGTCTAATAGTCATATTTTGATGCCATTCAATTTTTTTTTTCCTAGAAAATAAAAGGGCATAAATTGGGAAAATAGGACTCCATCTCCAAGTGATGTACTTGATGAAACACTTTGTTTGCTGCTGTCTCTTAAATACAATTGTACATTGTTGAGACTTTGAACACCCATGGAAAAAGCTGTAATAGAAATGATTGAAACATCACACACATGTTACAGTTTTGCTGTCATAGTCACCCTCTCTTCCATGCAAAAGCCAAATAAATGAGTATATTGTTATTATGCTGTGAGCCTGTGAAAACATGGTTTTGTCCTCTTGTTTTAACTATGCCATTTAAGTGTCGTGCTAAATGCAATAGCTTTTCTGAGTCTCATTTGAATCTTTCAGGCTCTTGACTTGATACGGGACAGGAATATCCAGACCCTAATGGATTCTTGCTTGGAAGGCCAATTCTCAAATGATGAAGGGACTGAGTTAGTACGTTTAGCTTCCCGATGCTTGCAATATGAGCCTCGTGAGAGGCCAAATCCAAAGTCATTAGTTGCTTCTTTGATTCCTCTTCAGAAGGAAACAGAGGTTCGCTGTGTTCTCTATTCTTATGATTCCATGGATGTGTGATTCTCTATTCCTCATTTTGGCAGTTTATTTTTGGTTGAAGAGTGATTTAGACTATGATAGCTAGCTTTTTTATTTGTATGTTTCTGATTGAGAATAACTTTTTCTTTATCTTTACCCCCTTCCCCTTCCATTTTATAAAAATAAAGCCCGAGTCTGATGTCAGATGGTGAAGCTCAGGGTGCTTGTCGTTCCATTTAGGTTCTTTCTTCCAATGCAAACAAAGTTCTGATGGTTGATACCCAGAATTTGAGCAAAAATATGGTTCTGAAGGCTGAGGTTTTTGATATGAGGTACAAGGGTGCATGCAGGAATTAGGTGATATGTTGTGATGTGCTGAGAAGGCCCTTAAGTATTTGGTAAGCAGTGTCATGGATGTGCTTTCAGCAGTATTTGTATTTCGTAAATGTGATGTAGCTATGCTGTGAAGATGCAAATTTACCAATTAAGACATATAGTTCATAAAGGAATTGGGTTGCAGGTGTCACTGGTGTAGTTGGTAAAGTCTCTTGGCATCATTCCAAGAGCAAAGAGACTAGAAATAGAATACTGCCTGCCATAGTTTTGGGAAGGGGAAGGGCTGCCCCTCCATTGTGTAAGCCATGTTTTAGAAGCCCACGTCAGCTTCTCTTCATAGTCGCTGCATGGGACATCCCGCGAGCTTCTAGAACCGTAGCAAAAGAGGATGCAACTTACCAAGCCTCAGGTTACTGGATATGTGAAATTGCATCCCGAATCCATGGTGTGGTGCTGACAATGAAGTCTTTTGCCTCTTATTCTTATACTGATTTGAGGCTGATGGGTCTTTATCTTTGTGCTCTTTCTTTCCTTTTTCAGATATATATTAACTAATATTGACATGATTCTGCACGTGCCTTGTAGAGAAGACTTATTAAAGGAAAGCTGCTTTTTTGAATTTCTTGCTTATAGCGACCTTGCTCAATGACTTTTTCTCTAAAATGTTATGAATCATGATGCATCATTTCCTTATCTGCAATGTTGTTGCTTTTATGTCATTCTATATGTTTCCTTCTCTCCATGCCATTTGTTGTTCTGTGCTGCTGTTCATTCAGAAAGTGAAATGCTTCCATGATCTTGAGCAGACAATTTCCCCATTTCTACCTCAGGTTCCTTCTCATGTGTTGATGGGCATACCTTATGGACCTGCAGCATTACCTCTCTCTCCACTTGGGGAAGCTTGTTTAAGAATTGATTTGTCTGTCATACTTGAGATCTTGGAAAAGATTGGATATAAAGATGATGAGGGAGCTGCTGCTGAGGTTGGTGCCCGATTTATTTTTGTACCATGCTTTACCATACATTATTGGATATCATAGCTTCTATGGGATGCAAGTGGGAGGTTTTGTCACTAAAATAGATAAAAAAATATTGGCCGATAGATATTAGTGTCGGCCCCTCGATGCCCGTATTTTTTAATATCGTGACAATATCGTGATTTGTTGCTGTATTGGTGATATATCATGATCCATCGAGTGATATTTGAAATACCAGTTGATATACTCAAAATTTGACAAACATATCAGCCGATATTTTATTATCAGCTTACGATCTTAGAATATTTTTTTTTCTATCAAAAAAAGTTCTTTCATTGAAAATAGTCTTGAAAAATTACGGTATTATAGCCTTTTTGCAATGAAATAAATTAGGAGATATATACATTTTAGGTTTAAGGGGAACAATTCTATGATGAATAGAATTATGAAGGAAATTACTTACATTAAGATGGGAGGGGGGCTTGCAACCCCTATAAAAATAAAGGGTGTTTTTGTTGATTGTCCCTTTTTTAAGGATATATTTAGAACTCTGTATGATCCAAATAGAAACTTCATATCTATGCTCTCTGTTCTGCTAAGTAGTATGTAACTGTAATTTGTTCAGATTAGTTCCATTACTTGGTTTTTTCTTGCTGTACAATCCCCCATCTCTCGCTTGGTTCAGGTATAAATAGCCTAAAAATTCTAATCAGAAGGCCACATTTTGATTCCTTGTGTTTGACAAGAAAATTACATTTTAGGAATCAGAATGTGATTCACCCAAAAGGGTACTAATCCCATTCCACTCATAACCCATCAGAATCGCCTATGGAATCACAGGGAAAGGGGGGGGGGGAGATGAAATGCTATGTGCTGGAGCACACTACACATCTGGTGATTCCTCACTGGCACCTGCGAGGTGTTATTTTGCGTTGCTGGTCCCAGAGACAATGAATTTGACCTAATATAGTCTCTGTGAGGGTTTTTTTGCTTTCATCAGGATCAGTATTGTCTTAGCCTCACCAGAGTCTAGTAATCGTGAATGTGATGTAATTCAGTTCACTGTTTCTTTTTTGTTGTTATTTTTGCTTTTCATTAATGATTGATATTTGTTTAATAGTCATTAATGGTTGATATTTATTGGAATCAATGTAATGTTTAGGAATGGAATATGATTCCATTCTCTTTTGTTTCCATTTCATTTCTGATTCCAGCAAATGGACAAGGTTAATTATTCGTACATGTTATCTTCATTATTGATAGAAATATTTTCTTAATTCCTGTATGGCAGCTCTCTTTCCAGATGTGGACCAATCAGATGCAGGAAACGCTGAACTCAAAGCAAAAGGGGGATGCTGCTTTCAGGCGAAAGGACTTTAAAGCTGCAATAGAATCTTATAGCCAGGTCTGTTCAGTAAATTCAGCTTTTGCACCATTATTCCTTTTGGTTAAAAATGTCAACGTCATCATGGTTATCCAGAATGTCACAACTTCATGGACGGACTCCAGATATGTGTAGAAAAAAAATTATTGGCTAAAATAAAACTGGCTCCTTGCTATTATTGGTGAATGTGAGTTGCCGTGAGGTGTCGTTTATTCCTCCATCAGTCATACTGTATAACTTTGTCTTGATTTCTAATCCTCAATATGCAAGTTTTCTAAGTTGGTTGGCAAGTGCATCCTTTTCTTCTTTTGGGTGGTGGTATTTGATGGAATTTATGAAAACTATTATTTTGCGGTGTCAAATTTTTATTAATCTTGTAAACTTTAGGAGTGACAAACCCATCTGCTAGAGTACTTTCCCTCAACTTGCCTCAGCCAAGTTGCAAATTGGGTTGGGTAAAATACTTCTGGTTTTGACGTAAGTATGAATATAGAATTTGTTCCCAATTGTGAAAAGGACTGAGTAAGGATAGATTTCTTGGAGTTGCTGGGTTATGATTGCACTCTAGGATCTCTGGATTAGAAACTGAGAGGATTATAAACTGGATTAGAAATTGGGGGAATTTATAAAAGCCATTACTATGTGACGTCGAATTTTTATGAATCTTGTAGACTTTGGGGGTATCAATCCCATCTACAAGAGTACAATCTATCAACTTGCTCTAACCCAGTTGCAAATTGGCTTCGGTAAATTACTTCTGGTTTTGACCGAACTATGAATGTAGAATTTATATCCCTGACTATGAAACGGGCTGAATAAGGATAGATTTCTTGGACTTGCTGGGTTATCATTGCACTCTTGAATCTCTTGACTCGAAGCGTACTGGGGGGGGGG
>JAOVVI020012348.1:0-12280 GCA_028571085.2 Nepenthes alata | reverse complement strand
AAACTCTATAAATAAGAAAGTAAATAATTCAAGGAAAAAGGTTAGGACTCAGCTCTCGAAAGAACCCAGAATTCCACGCCGGCTCTAAGTTAGGAGATTTAGGCAAGTGTACCCCATGTTTTACGTTCATGATTTAATGTAAGCGTACTCATCTTTTCTGTAGTTCATGTTTATAATGCAAGTATACCTAATTTTGATGAACTTATATTAAGAAATGCCATGATATTTGCCCTGATCATCTGAATTAAGGAAGAATTTCTGTTAACGTCATGTTTAAAAGAAGTTATGTTACGTGTTTTCATGAAGACCTCTGATTAACCATACTTACTTGCATGAAGTCTGGCCACAAACAGGTTTTTAAGATATCTGATTACAATATGCGTAAAATGACCCCCGACTTTGATAAATAAGACCTCCGGCTTTTGATAAAAACATATTCAATTTTTGATAAATGACCTCTGGCCTTGATAAATAAGACCTCCGGCTTTGATAAATAAGACCTTCGACTTTTATGAAAAAGATCTTCAGCTTTTGATAAATGACCTCCGGCTTGATAGATAAGACCTCCGGCTTGATAGATAAGACCTCCGATTTTTGATAAAAGATCTTCAATTTTTGATAAATGACCTTCGGCTTGATAGATAAGACCTCCGACTTTGATAAATAAGACCTCCGGCTTTTGATAAAAGATCTTCGGCTTTTGATAAATGACATCCGACTTTGATAAATGAGATCTCCAGCTTTTGATAAAAGATCTTTGGTTTTTGATAAATGACCTCCAAATTTTGATAAAAGATCCTCAGTTTTTGATAAATGACCTCCAACATGATAGATAAGACCTTCGGCTTTTGATAAAAGATCTTTGATTTTTGATAAATGACCTCCAGCTTGGTAGATAAGTCCTCCGGCTTTGATAAACAAGACCTCCGACTTTTGAGAAAAAGATCTTCGGCTTTTGATAAATGACCTCCGGCTTTGATAAGTAAGACCTCCGACAGTTTGATTAAAATGACCCCTATTTTTAAGACTTTAAAAGAAGGGCCTTATGTTGTTCAGCTAATTGCATAATTTGACTTCGAATTTGTGGAACTAACTGTTTGATGGCCAAGTAGTTGCAAGCCTTAAATGTAACCGTTTGATTGGTCAAGACTGCGGACCTTAATTGTAGCCGTTTGAATTGGTTAAGACTGCGGACCTTAAATGTAGCCGTTTGAATTGGTCAAGACTGCGGACCATAATTGTAGCCATTTGATTTGGTTATGACTACGGACCTTAAATGTACCGTTATGGAATTTGATGATTCAGAGGGTCGAGACTGCAGACCTTAAATGTAGCTGGTTTTTGACAGAAATCAAATTGCATAAAATGACTTTGGAATCTGTTTGAATTGGCTCCGACCATGTGTTATGAAATTGCATGCATATACGCCTCTATTGCATTCTGTCTGTTCGCCTCACTGTTCATGACTATGCATGATTTATGCATGAGTACCTTGCTGGGCTCTCTAGCTCACCCCTTCTATTTTTCAGATGATGATGATGACGAGTTTATGCCGGACGAAAAGGAGTGAGGTCTGATGGACTAGCTAGGCAAGATAGCTGACCAGGATTAAGCAGCAGTGCACGAGCATAAATTGATGTACTTTCTTTTGACGTTTTGGGAAAGATTTGTAAAGTACTTCCGTTTGCTAAAAGTTTATGAATATTAGTATACTTTCGTACGATGTAATGGTTTGAGTAATTTGTGATTCCTAGTGGCATCTTAGACTGTTTCAGAACCTTCATGTCTGACCGACCTCGCCTATGGCCGGCCAAGTGAGGACCCTAAACTTTGGTGGCCAACTCAAGGAGTTTGACCTTATGCAATCCTGTGTATACGATGTAAGACTCATATAGAAGAAATAAAAATTTTTAAGCCCACCTTCTTAACCAGAGTATATGATCAGTTCAAATCGACGGGCGGCTGCATGTGGTGGAATGTGGCCGGTCCGTCACACTTCCCAACAAGGGATCATATAAATGTCTATAAAATAAAAGGGAACATGGTCCTATCATACTATCCATCATCTATTAGAACTCAAAAGAAAACTCCCATCACTTGAGTTGATACTCTTAGACTCAAAAATTGTCTCTCCACATGAAATCTCCACAACATTAATTAGATCTACCCTATTATGCTATCAACCTACTTTAGTTTGAAACCAAAAAATACAATCATGAGCATAATATCCAATAAGTGATATAATCAATAACACTAGAAATCAATAGTTTAACTCAGAAAATTGACATTATTATATAGAGAGATAATAATTTATAAAAATTTATTCGAGACTTAATGCCTCCGTCACATCTGAATTATTGGCCAACTATCAGGGTTTCTACCAAAACTGAATATCATGAATGTAATTGAGATTTTTCTAAATTTGAATATCAATAAGAAAGTAGATTCCTTCGAACTTATCTCAGTAGAGGTTGCAAGAGCATGACATATTATAATAATCTTTTCAAGTCATATTTTGTAACAGTGAACTTATGAATATACGCCTACCACCAATGGCTAGTAAACATTTACAATGTAAGGTGCTGGTTTCCACAATATGGTAAATATGAGTGATGAGGTTCTAAATTCCAAAATATAGTATTTGGGAAGTAATTAAGTTAAAATAAGTGAATTAAGGTCAAAGGGTACGGGAGGAATTGGTTTGAAAAGCCTAAATATCCAAAATTGGTGAAAATTGGAATTGAAGTTGCAAACCATGAAATGTTAATATGTAAATAAAATTTTAAGTTTGAAATTATAATAATCATGGTTTATTAAGGTCATATAATCAAAATTAGGAACCAAGGATGTAAAAAATTTGGTTATAAGGGTCAAAATGGGTCCCAGACGGCAAAAATGAAAAACTGGCATGCTGTAGGCTCGACACAAACCTGACCTGTGCCCGATCAGTGCCTGAGGTGCCACCTGGGCACAAAAAAAAGAAAATTCATTCCCGAGGAGTGCTCAAGGTTCGGCCTGAGTGGGAAAAACAGAACCGCTACCCTCGATCACTACCCAGTCGGGATATTTAAGCTCTCTATTGCTAAACTGTCACCTGTTTTAAGCTCACTATGATGGATTTGATAAACTGTTTGCTCACTATTGTTTCCTTTTTTTCCTTCCAGATGAGATCCACGAGCTGTCACCTGATTAGATAGAGTAAAGAGAGGAATTTTGCTAATGAGATTGCTGGTCATCGAGAACTTAGTATCTAGAATGTGGTGGATATAATGTTATGTAAATAGTTGATTGAGTTTTATATTATGTATTAAATTATGATATGGTTTGTTGTTTAAGTATTATAGTTCATTGTTTTGCTTATGCAGCTTATTTATGGATGTAGAATGCTTCCGTAGGTATAAAGTGGGTTTTGTGTATGTTGCTAGATGGCATCTCTCTTTTGATCCAATATAGTAATTGAGAAATTGTGCTGGAGCCATGCATGATATGGCATCTGAATGATCCTGTGTATGTGTTGTGAAAATATTTTGAGGTCTATCTATTGTATATCTTGTATAGGTTGTGTTAATTCAGGTTGTATGTATGGTTTTTGTTTATTTTTTAAAAAACCTCTACCCAATTTTCTACAAAAAATATTGTATTAAATTAATAGTGTTTTAGTTTTATTTGTTAAGTATGATTATCGATGGAGGTCATTAGTGGATTATGACCCATTTTGTGACATATCAGAGAAAAGAGATGCCTTAGGTTTGATTTGAATCGTATACAAAAGTTTGTGATAGATTAAGATTGATCAGATAAGTAGATGCAGCCGTAGAATAATTAAGTTCAATTGGATAGTTTTAGATATGTAGTTTGTTTGATTTATGCTAGAATTAAGTTGGGATTTAGTATTTAAGTTAATCGACATTGATTCAAGACTTGGGTTAATTGATTTTGGATTAGAGTTCGGGTTTTATCTATTCTGAGTTGAGTTTGTCAAGCTAGTAATTCGCTAAGAATGGATGCTTAGTCAACCTAGAAAGTATGACGGATAAGATGGGATTGATGGCTCGAGGTCAGTGAAACTTGGAGTTGATTTTCGGTGTAATGAATTTAAGAATGTCAAATTATGATCGATTTAGTAAGTGTTTGAATGCTAGAATTTTTAGGTGGTACAAATCCTATAGAAATTGAAATGGTGTTTGTGGATGTTGGTGTGAATTGTGTTGGTAAGATATTATGCTTTGCAATCAGGTTATAAAGTTCTAAATATGGGGTATTGTTGAAAGACTGGCGACAAAATTAGTATCTTTTTTTCTGTGAATTGTTTAATGAGGATCTGCGCCAAGCCCTATTTAGCAAATGAGGTCACCTCTTGAAGTCTTTCGGTGGTTACTAAGGAGTTTGGCTGTGGAAGTCCTTGAAGATATTCCTTAGAGGAAAAGATCAGGCTAATTTGTCTTTTGATAGGTAATTCAAGGTTGTGTTGGAATCAACACTAACTTTTGAGAACTTTGTATGGAATTGAAGGAGCATTGGTTAGGTGCCGTTAAGGGATACTTTGGAGCCTTTGGGGTAGTAAGATGAATTGATAAAATTGCATGTGGAATGATTAAAATTGGGTTGCTAGGGTAATGAATGATTTAATAAACGGGCATTGGGTGATAAATTAGTGACTCGTTTGATCTAATGCAAAGACTTGATGTCAATTGAAGATAATTGAGAATGGCACCTATGGTAGCCTTCAAAATTAATATATAGTCCTTATGAGTTCTTGAAACGCCATTTGGGTTTTGGAGGTTTGTTGGTGTTTTGTGAGTTTTATAGATTGGATCTTCTGATCTTAATTAGGTCAATTTCATGATGACCTCCTTGATGAATTTGAGGGAACATGGGGTGTACACACTCTGCTTGAAGATTGTGTCATAGGTCAAGAACAGTTGTTAATCGAATGCCCAGTTGAGAAAGGGACTGTGAGTTTATTTCGAGGAAAAGCCCTGTTGAGCATGTGGCTCTTTGATAACATGATTTTGAATCTATGGGACTTTAAGCAGTGGCTAATTGGGAAGACCGATTAGTGTCGTGGAGGTGTATGGTCGTCTTGGGTTTAACTGAATTTATTAAGTTATCCAACAAGTATTCCTTGAAGATTGCAGCGTTCGTGGGACATTGAATTGGAAGCGGTCTGTGTTTGTCAAAATGAGATATGTGATGATCGCTTTTGAGAAATGAAGGGTAAATTGTTGACCATGTCATTTGGTTCGATCCCTGAGGGATCAAGTGAATTGCAGTAGATTGAAATGTTTTTGATGAAGAACTAGAATTATGTTTTCTTGCATTGTAATAGGTGGCTACCCTCGAATTAAGTGGGGGAGAGACCCATAAGTAGAAAATTTTCACCCATAGCTGGGGATAGCCAGTGATATCCTCGCTTTGAGGATTTATAGGTATTGCTTTTGGAGATAACTATTGTCTAAGAGTTTTAAGGGCTAGAATAATTGTATTATAAAGGAAGGATGATCTTATGATATTGCGAGTGGTTAGATTTTTTTAAGGACTGTGAAGAAGAACCTTGGTGTCTTTTAAGGAAAGCAAACATTAGTACTAATAATTAATGTTGGGAGTCCTTAGACTTAATATGTTTTTGGCGCTTCGTAGAGGATGTGAAAGGTAAATCGTGAGTAGGTTCTAATACTTGGAAAATAGGATGTCGTATTCTTGAATTGGGAGATATAATCGTATTCGAAGTAGCGGGGCTATGAAGTTATGAAATGAGATGTCTTTATGGTTTTATTTCAAGATGATTTCGAAGATCCACTCACTGTAATTATGGATGGCACATTCGGAATGAATTAGTTGGCTCATCGGTATGCCAACCAAATCCTAAGAGTGCTAAGTAATTGGGTTTTTAGATTTTTGGTGATGACTTGAAGTTATATCAAATTTTTGGGTGATTGCTACAATTGTAGTTTCTAATCGGCTGTAATTTGAAGATTGTGGGCTTTGTCCTTATGGTATGGCTACCCTAAGATTTATTTTAATCATGGTTACTATATAATCTAGGTGTTCAATATGGATTATATATTTTGGGGATATGTCAGTTTTTGAATTACCAACAAAATAATGAGAATGTAAAGTGTTTTGACCTTGAGATTTGATTATGATTTGAGATTTATGCTGAAATCTTAGCCAAATTTGATCAAAGAATTTTCGGCATCAAGTTAAATTAGATGTGATGATGAATTACAGTTGGATGATTCGTAGTCAGATAAATAATCAGAGTAGCACAGCAAAAATATGGTGAATCCACATATGTTAAGGTTCAATCTGAGGCTCAAAAGGAATAGTTCCTTTCGAGGCTTAGGGTAGGTTGAAACAAGAATTTTCAGTTGTTTGAGGTTTCAAGCTAAGTTGGAAAAGTAGTTAATAAATTTTGTTTGTCTTCGAACTTTGTAGAATTAGATTTTGATAGAACGCATGGGGTAATAAGAATCAGGATGATTCCAATGCTTAAGGTTCTTTGGGATAACCATTTAATCAAGGAAGTGACTTGAGAATGCTAGAAAGAATTAGAAGATTACCTCCGATTATAAAAATATGAGGTTTGTTAAATTTTGAGAATAAAATTTTTATAAGTGGGGGAGAATTATAAGCTACTGGTTTGCATGATGTGGTAAATATGAATGGTGAGGTTCCAGATTCCAAAATATAGTAATTGGGAGGTAATTAAGTTAAAATAGATGAATAAGGTCAAAGGGTACAAGAGGAATCGGTTTGAAAAGTCCAAATATCCGAAGTTGGTAAAAATCGGGAACCGAAGTTGCAAACTATGAAATGTTAATCTGTAAATAAGATTTCGAGTTTTAAATTATGATAATTATGGCTTGTTACGGTTATATAATCAAAATTACGGTCCAAAGATGTGAAAAATTGGGTTAGAAGAGTTAAAATGGGTCTTGGACGGCAAAAATGCAAAGTTGGCATACTGTAGGCTCAACGTGGGCCTGACCCGCGCTCGACCAGGGCCTGAGACACCAACCGGGCACAAAAAGCAGAACCTCAGTGCTCGATGAGCGCCCGAGGCGCGGCCTGGGCTAAGAAAATAGAACTGCTCCCCCGATTACTCCCCGATTGACACTCTAGCACGCAAGGATTTTCTCCCATGCATTTTTGGCAGATTTTTGGGTTTAGAGAGAGAGGACGAAGAGCTAGAGAGAGGAGGAGATCAAATCCCACGAGTCCAAATCTGTCCGAGAGCCAGTTAGAAAGGTGATAGATTAGGTTGAGGCAGGTGCACTCATACCATTCTCTTTTATTTTTTTGCATTTTTATTATGTTTTCTTCAGGTATCTTTATTCTGATACCAAGTTAGGTTTATATTTTGTAGTCTCCAAGACCCAAGCATGCATATATGTCAATCCCATGCTCAAATCCGTCATTGTTATCGATTTTTAGACAAGGAACCCTAACCCCACATTTGGATGATTTTACCAGTAACTTTTAGGGCTTTTGCTTAATTTGGGTCTAGAATATGATTACCCATGTCATGGATATGCTAAGCTATCATTTGAGTGTACGAATTTATAGTTTTACAAGGTTTTTGAGTACACCAAACCCTAACCCACGCCTGAATTGTAATTTCCCGTTTAATTTGATTCACGTGTATGATTTAGCTTTAATTGTAATTAACTCATGTCTTGAATGTAAGCAATTACAAATTTGGCGTCTGATTTCCAAGTTTTGAATCATTTGGAGCATTCGGGAACCCAAATTCAATCGCGGTCATTGTTCATCCAAGATTAATGAGTATCTTCACATGCTTTCACTTTGTTTAATTGCCCTTCAAGTTATGCATATTTGCTTATACTTAATTGTACATTCTGAAAAATATTATCATTAAGAAATTTCAAAGATAATTGTTATTCAAAACCCTAAAGTCGAATTGGACTCACGGTTGTAAGAATTCCCACCTTTCCTATGTAACACGATGATTATGTATAAGAGTAAATTATGAGAAGATGTAAATCCAAAAGAAAGATAAGAAAATCATGAAGGTAATCAGAGGAAAATTTCACAATTTGGGGTATATGATGGATTTATTCTCCCAGATGGAGATATTTATAAAAGAAGTTTGGTAGATCTTTCCTCAAAAGAATAAAAAATCATGAAACTAGGACCATGGATTCATATTTGAAGGGTAATATCCCTAGGCATGCCACTAGTATGGAAGTAGAAATTCAAGGATCTGTCTTGGCCACGTACAGTAGCAGATGATATTCTTGACATGCCTTAGGACGTTACAGTGGTAATTGAGGATAAGAATTTTGACTATCTTGTGCTCGGGATATAAATTTTGGAGGAGTAAGAACAAGAGAACCATCCTACCCTCGGGATGTAAATTTTGGAGGAACCTTTCGTCTTAGATTGTGTGAAGTGAATACAATCTATTCTTGATTATTCGCTCCCTTGGCTGGTAGGGTCTACTAGCCTGGGTCCACAAAGATGAATAATTATACAGCAATTATACTCCAAAAAAAGAAGTAAATTGTATCCTAAGCATAATTGACCAAGTTTATGTTCATGCATCTCCTTCATGCTCATGTATTCCTCTTCTGCTTAACTTGCTTATATTATTTACTGCCTTCTATATGATGCATTTGCTGATCTGTTAGCTCAAAATTATTTTCTTTTTTTCCTTCCAGATGAGACCCACGAGCTATTGCCCGATAAGATAGAGTAAGGAGAGGGATTTTGCTAAGGAGATTGCTGGTCAACGAGGACTTAGTATCTAGAATGTGCTGTGTAACGATCCAAGTTTCAAAATATGATAACTAAGAGGAAGTTAGGCTCTATAAGGGTACTGGTTCCAAAAATATAATAAAAGATGAGTAATTAAGTTAAAATAGGTGAATTAAGGTCAAGGGGTATGGGAAGAATTGGATTGAGAAACCCAAAGATTCGGAATTGGTAAATCAAAAACTGAAGTTGACAAACCGTGAAATCTTAATCCATAAATAAGATTTTGGGTTTTAAATTATGATGATCATGACTTATTAAGGTTATATAATTAAAATTAGGGTCCAAGGATGTAAAACAATTGGATTAGTAGGGTGAAAACGGGCCCCAGACAGTGAAAAAATAAAGTAGGCTTTCTGCAGGCTCGATGCGGGCTTGACCCGTGCCCACCTAGCACCCGAGGTGCCATCCGGGCATGAAAAATAGAACTTTTGAGCTTGAGGAGCACCCGAGGTGCCACCCTGGTGCGAAAATAGAATGGCGCGCTCAATGCTCGCCCGATGAGCGCTTGAGCGCTGCCCTTTGGTTATCCTGACGCCCGATGATTGGTCGAGCTCCGCTCGAGAGCAATTACGCGTATAAAAAGCACGCGAGGGTTTTCTGTTGTCATTTTTCCAGCCATTTTTGGGTTTTAGAGAGAGAGAGCGTGGGAACTAGAGTGAGAAGGAGAAGATGAATGCCCGTGAGTCTGAATCCGTCCAGAAGCTAGTTAAAAAGGTGATAGATTGTGACAAGGTAAGTGTACTAATACCTTCCTCTTTTATTTTCTTGTACTTTATTCTTATTTTCATCAGGTATCTTCGTTCTGATACCCGATTAAGTTTATGTTTTACAATTCTCAAGAGTGAAGCATGCATATACGTAGATTCTGTGTCCAAATTTGTAGATTTGTTAGGTTTTCTGACAAGGCAAATCCTAACCCCCGCACCCAGACATGTGATCGACAAATTTTTGAAGCTTTTGCTTGATTTGGGACTAGAATATGATTATCCATTACTTGGTTTTACTAATTTACCAACTGGGTATTCGAATTTGTGATTTTATATAAAAATTCGTTCGAGGAGACCCTAACCAACCCCTTGACCCCGCTTAAGCTTCGATTTTGAGTTTGATACATAAATTGACTTAGGAATATATTTACCCATGCCTTGAATTTGATGATGCACCCGTTGGATGCCTGAAATTCCAAGAATTAACCGATATGTGCATTCGGATACTATTCACAAGAGTATTATTCACCGAGGACCTTGAATGATATTTTGCATAACTTTCCATATTCAATTGCTAATTAAATAATATGTACGTTTGTATAAGTCTAATTGTATAATCCAGAAGCTTCGATATGTGCAATTGCGAAGGAAATTCATATCTGAAAGCCCTTAAAGTTAATCTGTTTTCGATGGTAAGACTTTTGAATCTTCCTTATGGATATGATATTCGTATATGTAAGCAAAGTCGAGAAAAGACTTACATCCGCAAGCAAGATAATAAGAATATAAATAATTGTAGGGAAATTTCACATTTGGGAATATGATGGATTGTTATCCTAGATGGAGATATTTGTAAATATGTTTGGTGGATCCTCCATCAAAAGAATAAGAAATCATGAAACTAGAATCATGAATTCATTTTATGAAGGGTAACATCCCTAGGCGTGCCACTGTATGACAGTGGAGAGTCAAGGATTTGTTTTATCCACGTATTGTAACAGATGATACTCTTGATAAGCCTTAGGACGTTTCAAGGTAATCGAGGATAAAAGAACCAAGAACCAAGAATTAAGAATATCCAGTCTTCGCGATATAAAATAAAGGGAACAAGAACTAAGGCCTTTAATTGTATTGATTGAACCCAATCTATTTTCGATTATTAGCTCCTATGGTTGGTAGGTCTACCAGACCGGGTCTATAAAGATGATTAATTATATTTTAATCTACGTCTTAAAGAAAATAAAAATAAAATAAAGAAGTAAATTGCACCACAAGCATGTCTCATCAAGTTTCATATATGCACCTTTTTCATGTTCATATATCTTCCTTCTGTTTAATTTTGTTATTACTGTTTAATGCCTTGTTATGATGTACTTATTAGGCTATTAGCTCACTCTTTCTTTTTCTTCATTCCAGATGTGAGCTACGAGCAAATGCCCGATTAGATTGAGCAAAGAGAGGGATTTTGTTATGAAAAAGGACGTTTTGTCCCAAATTATACAATAATATTTCGATCCCGTACTAAATTAGCGGAAATAGTATAAAATTAAATATTCAATACATGTAAAGAATATTTATATTTCGATGTTACGAGCAATATGAGTATAAAAATAAAGCAATAGTAATAATAAAAAGACAATCGTTTTAGTGACGAAGGGAAAAACTCGATATCCATGGTAATCGAGAAAAACCCTCTCGGTTTCAATGACTAGGGAAGAAATGTATAATGAAAATCAACTTACAGATCAGGTGGTAACGATATGCTAACTTAGCCGACTTACTCCCGTCTTGTGATCCCTACCAAGGAACTCCTTGGATTTGCCCACGGTAACGGAACCGGATGCCTTTCGATATTCACATCAATCTTTCCTCTCGTGCCACTTGAATTGCCAAACATGACTGGATCCCATTCTTCAACGTACTGATATCACCAACGATGTCAGAAGGGTAGAGGTGATGGATTGTGAAAGAGAAAGTGGTGAGAAAACTGCTAGCACGTGAAACACAATAATGAAAGATCGGTTTTCTCAATTTGGAGAAAGATTAAAGAGTGGGAAATGATTTTTCTCTCAAGTGGGACGGCTCCAAATGCATCAATCAAGAGTTAGGGAAACTAAAAATAAGGAGTATTTATATAGAGGACTTGAAAAAAATGGGTTTAAAAATTTACCCATTGCCGCGGCGCTTGAACGCTCGGCGAGTGCACCGAGGGTTTCACGAGAAACCCCATGTGTGCTCGAACAGAACGAAGGTGAGCAGTGAGCAAGGGGTTTCTAAAATTTGCACTCGAGCATGGCAAGCATAGGGCTTCGGGATTTTGGGCTCAAGCGGGTGGAGAGCTCACAGAGAGCGTCATACTCCTAGAAGCCGGGATGGACAACTATGGAAATATGTTGATGCGACACTTTGACGAAACACTGCCCGATATCGACACATGATTACATATGGTCACGGAATATGTAAATCATAAAAATGACCATAACAATCTCCCCATTTGGAAATTCCGTGACAAAATATATAAAAAAAATACAAGTGAAGTACGGGTTCAGACACCATCGAGATAGAACCTGTATACATAAAAATCTACACCTAGTGAGAAATAAAAATAATACAACAAGAAAACATAAAAATCTACACTTGCACTGCTGTGTCGATATTGTGACTGCCACATCGATACTATAACTATATTGTTTGGTCAAACAGGGTTAGTACAAAAAGGCATAATATAGGTTGATATAATAAAACGGTAACAATAGAAGAAGAAAATAACACACATCAGCAAAATAAATGAA
>JAOVVI020012346.1:0-11864 GCA_028571085.2 Nepenthes alata | reverse complement strand
GGACCTGGACGGTTAGCTCTCCAGGCTGCGCGTGCTACACCGTGGCCTCGTCCCTGAGGTCGAGGTCTTCCATCGGTTGCGGAAGTGTTACTTGGGTGGTCTGTGCTAAGTAACACATTCGCCTAGTAGATTGATCTTCGAGGACTTCCCCCACACCACACGGGGTGGTAAACTTTATCTTGAGATGTGGAATGGAAGTTACCACACCAAACGCGGCCAAACAAGGCCGTCCGAGAATAGCGTTATAGACCGAGGGTAGGTTCACTACCAGAAAGGTGAGGACCTTGGATGCAGTCCTCAGATGCGTTCCCAGGGTCACTTCCAACTGGATGATACCCTGAACAGGCACTGGTTCATTGTCCAGCCCATAGAGCGGCCCTTCCGGCACTCTCATCCGATTTTTCTTAAGTCTCAATTTGAAATAAGTATCAAGGTACAGCAAATTTCGAGAGCTTCCATTATCAACAAATACTTGTTTCATCTAGTAGTCATTTTCTCCATCAGAAACGAGCGTGGTTACAACTAGGGGATCGGAGTGAGGAGAAGTTACATGATCCAAGTCCCTATTACTAAAGCAAATAACTTCGTCTTCACTCCCGAGTCCCGTCCTCGGCTTCTTTGCTGCTACGGGCTCGCGTCCATCTCCTCTGGCCGCCCGGCACGATATCATATTCACAACCCTTGCGGCCACTCTGTTCCTGGGGGGCTCAACTTCACCGTCGCCTGCTGTTCCGGAAGCTTGTCTGAATCTTTACAGGAAACGGTTGAGGTGTCCTCGCTTGATCAGCTCTTCTATCTCCTTCTGCAGGGTCCTGTAGTCCTCCGTGCTATGGCCTCCGGAGCGGTGGTAGTCACAGTACTTTGTCTGGTTTCCACCCTCCAGGTTCTTCAGCGGCTTGGGCCACATCAGGAACTTCTCCTGCCGAATCTGCATCAGGACGTTGGTGCGGGTGTCATTCAGAGGAGTGAAGTGCACAGGCCGTGGCTCTCTTCGAGCACTTTGCTCGACCTTGTGATGCACCCTCGCTGCCTGAGGACCCTGATAGTCCCCGGCCTTTCTCTTGCCTTCCGCCGCCTTATGAGGAGGGTGCTCGTCCCTCTCTGGGTGCTTGGCGTCGTTGGCCTCCTCGGCCGCGATGTATGCTCTGGTTACGACCTCGGCCTCCACAAAGGTCTGAGGACCCTTATGGATGAGGTGCTTAAAGAAGGCACCTCCTTCAAGAGCCGAGAGAAAAGCATTTAGCTTTACCTCGTCGGTTAACTTTGAAATTTGCCTGGCCTCTGCTACAAATCAGGCCAAGAATCCCCTCAAACTCTCCTTGGCACCCTGCTTGATTCAAGTGAGGAGCCAGGGTTGCTTCTCCATCCTTCTGCTGGAGGCAAACTGAGACAGGAAGGCTGTCGCCAAGTCATTGAAGTCACGGATGGAGTCCGTCGGTATCCCGTAGAACCACACCCTTGCGTCCCCTTTTAGAGTCAAATGGAAGCACTGGCACATGGTGGTCTCGTCCAGGCCCTGGAGGCTCATATGGTAGTGGGATCATCACTACCATCGTACACCTCCAGATTTGGCATCTTAAATTTTGGTGGGAGCGCCCTTGTTCTGATCTCCATGGAGAATGGGGACTGGAGTGCGTTAGCCCCTCCCCTACTGCTACCTCCAAGGACCCTGTCCCATCTTCCTTCCAGCCTCTCGTCCACTCAAAGTGGGGCAGTTGCCTTCTTTTGGTTAAGGTAATGCCTCAACGCGTAAGGCTCTTGAACTGTAAGGCGCTCGGGGGCCGTGTGAGCTCTTTGCGGGGGAGCATCTCGTGGAATCGCCTTTTGGTGGCTGCGCTCGTGGCGGTTCCGTTGGGCTTCAAAGTGACGCCTCTCTAGGCTTCCTTCTCGGACCTGAGGATCCGGGCGGCCCTCTAGTCTTTGCGGGACTCTGCTGCTGGAGGCCACTTGGGTCCTCGGATTTTTGTGTCGACTTCAGGGCCTCTCGCGAGGGTCTCCTCCTTTGTCCCCGCCCTGGGATGCTCCAGTCTGGGAGGCCCTAGAGGGAGCTCCTCTCATCCGCTCATCGATCCTATAGCAGAGCATGTTGAAGGCTTTGGACATGCCTTCTATCGTGGTCGCCATGCCCCTAACTATTGGGTCAGGGTGGTTTTCAGCCCCCACGCAGGGGTCGGGGCCGCTATTACGTGAGGCCACCTCCATGGCGGGTGCACTCGCCTGCGCCATCGTGTTTACCATTCTGGTATTTGGAGTTAAAGTAGTTGCAACGTTCGTGTATTTCTTGCTAAGATATGAGAAACATACTTTAAGTCGGTTCCCACAGACGACGCTAATATTGTGTCCTGATTTTTCGGCCGCCAAGTGATCAACGTTCTAGCGGAATTAAGCGTTCCAAGGTGGACGAAAAATGCGCAACACGAAGTAGAGTGCGAACGAAAGAGGGGGACGAGGACGCTGAATACAAAGCCTTTTACGTGGAAAGCCCCTTTGTGATTACAAAGGGGAAAAACCATGATGACGGCCGGACGTCCAGGAGATTTCACTATAACAGAAGATGAGTACAACTGGGTTCTTGGTGGAGCAATTTGTCACCACCGAGAATTACAAGTGTGAGAAACTTTTTCTTTTACTCTTCTTTTCTCTTAGGAAGCTACTCTCAATATGGGCTCAGAAAATAATTTTTCAGAATCCTCACTCTGTTGCCTAGAGGAAGGTATTTATAAGAAAAATTTGTACCGTTGGGTAAGGACACGTGGCACTGGCGTGTCAAAGCCGCCTGCCACCGGCCCTGCTGGTGCGGCGTGTCAGGGACACCTGTCACCAGCTCTGTGGAGGCGGCACCTGCTCTGCGGATACAGCGTGTTAGGGATGCCGGCTTGCGTATCCGGCGTGTCAGGAGCCGTTGGATTTTCATGATGACGCGTGCTTCTCGGTCATAGTGAATCATCTGAGTTGTCATGCTCTGACATTTTGGTTCCTTATGCGGAGACGTTAAGGCTGTCCTCGTCCGTTGGAAGCCCACTGGGTCTTTTCTTGGTCATCGGATTCGCTGGGCTAGGGTTCTCAGACTTTTCTCAGGTTTTCTTGATGACGTCAGCCCCTTTTGGTGTCCTCGTGCTCCTATAGGTTAAATGGACATCTCGGACTTTTGTCACTATTTGGGCCTTTTGTGCCGTGGGTGTGACTTTGGGCCTTCTTTTTGGGCCACGTTTTATGGGCCCTAGTATTGGGACCCAACAATATCTACCTGGCCAAAATAATAAAAGAGTATCTTATCAATAACTCTTACATTATTAGATTTTATTATATGTAATTGACAATTAATTTCAATTTCAGAATTATTATTGTTTACTTTATTCTTAAAAAAATTTTAAAACCATTATATACTATTTTTAATTCTAAAGAATTGAAATATTGAATGAAATTTTTAATTTGGTCTAAAGCCAAATAGAAAAATTAAAATCAGATTTAAAATTTTAATTTCAATTCTGATTTACATTGCCTGAGTCTGTGAGCCATACTGTGTCTAATACAATTATTCTGATACAAAAAAATAGTTGTATTGGACCAGCCCATGAATATTTTTTTAATTTAAAATAATTTTATTTAAAAATCCATATTTACATGAAAATAATAAAATTTAGATCGATCATATCATTTCCATGTGATCCTTGAAATTTAAATTCATGTGAAAAAAAAAAAAGAAGCAGAATTACATCCCAATAGTAAAGGCTGATTGATACCATGGCGAGACAAGATAATTTATACCATGTAATTGATGCTTCCACGCGAAAGGTCGACCAGTCTGCTTTGCAGAGGGAACAACCTTCACTGGTTAACCCTTCTCGACAGAGAGAAACCAAGATAGAGACAAGCTAACCACACTGACACCCAAAACGAGAAACTAACATGAAAATTGACAGAATTTTGATTAGAATCCATTGAAGGGCAAGCAATGGCTTGTAAGTAATCCTCAATGGCCTGCAGAGAAAAGCCGGACCAATTTTAATCTATTATACTCGTCTCACTTGTATTATATGCAAAATGTCATCTTTGTAACTCAAACTCATGATCACAGGTTACACGGTAATAACTATACAGTTGTACCAATGCTTCTGCCGATGCAAGGACATTAAATATCCTTCTTCAATGATATCAGAATAATACAGCATGCCATTTTGTTTGCCCTTTTTTCCTCCGTCTAGCATCCCGATCACCTTCATCGAAGCTTGAGGAGTCGGATTCTGAGCCCATCTCAGAACTTGATGAACCTGAGCCAGAATCGGACGGACCACACTCATCATCTGATTCGGATTCTGGTTCCTGTTATTGCGTGATAAGTCAGGGCATGTTTTTCAAGTCCTCCCACAGCTTCAGTTATCCCTCTAAGCCCGATCGGCGTAAAGAAGTTGATGGAGAACCGTGTGTTCCTTGGATTGTCCTTAGGGAAAATTGATTCAAAAGACCCCTGCATTGCTTGATCATTGATGCGCTCCTTTAGCAACCGGATGCCTAGATGTTCAGACAATTCCTGCATCAAAATGCATCATGCCATTGGTAACAAAAACTGAAGGGATGGGCAACATCTCAGAAACGCCACCAAATTTTTGAGCATCAAATCCCCAACACATTTAACCATTCTAACTAATTGAAAAGGTTACTACTCACAACCTCCTCCTTCACCCCCCCTCTCCTGCGGGAAAAAAAAAGGAAAAAAAAACCCAAAAAAGGAAAAAAAAAAAAGTTATTGATTTCTCTGTCACCGTGCTCATATCAAAGCAATCAATAAATTGCACATATCATTAAGTTAAGTGCCATACTTAACAAATAACAAATGACCACAGAGGTCCCCAGATGGTATTTCCATCGCCCACATAGCCCAGATGGGAAATCTCAGAGATTTTAAATTTCAAAAAAGCAAGGTCTGATCAAGACAGGAATGACAGGCCAGAGAGAGACAGCATGCCCAGCATTGGTCCAGGAATCCATTTGGGTAAGCCGATTGGAGCAAAAAGTGAGTTTTGTAAGTGCTTCTGGTATCGATATGCTGTGACCCATTATGAAAATACTTGATCTTTTATTCATTTAAAATTGGTTGAAGATTTTGGAAATGACCGTCTATGGAAATGTGAATCTGATGTTCCTTTCCTTTTTGGCAAAGAAGTTAGATGGTTGAATATTCATTTTCCAGCCGCCCAATGGTTTTAGCGTGATTTGTTTTGCAACCAATGAATACCTGATATGGGGTTCATGGGCAGTGCATGGAATTGGCATGCCATATCAGTCAGCCTGGATGGTCAACTCATCTCTCTTTCAGAACTGTCACCAACAAATTGCTTTGCAAAAAAGGTGGATGCATTGATCATCCAGATACAAGCATACAGTTTAAAAGCAACTAACACTTCTTTTTGGAAGCGGAAGGGAGAGCAAAGAAATCCTTGTACAGAATATTTATAACATAAGCAGCATCTCAAATGTAATGATCTACAGAACATGGACACCCCCAATAAAATATTCATGTCTGTGACAAGCTAACCCAACAAATGCTATTAAAGGTTAGACTATGAAAGCCTTCCAGCTTGATTAGCTATCATAAGAAATCATTAAACTGTTGAAATAGGTAAGATGACGAGAGACATTTAGAACGAGCCACTCAAAGAAACAGAGGACAGATAAATATAGAGAGCCCTTCTGAAGTATGATATGGACATCACCTAAGGCTTTGCCCTCCTGTAATTGATTGGTTTTACTAACAAAATAATGGATGATTGGAATAAGGCTGGTCAACTACACAATCAATAGGAATGGCCTTTTACATTAAATGCAATTACCATATTATCAACCAATTAAAACTTTAATAGAACCTTTTTTTATCCCACCGGAGGGGGAGACCCCATGTCATGCCAACTTCTTTTTTGGTTTTTTAATCATTCAAAGGTGTATGCTCTCATTTTGCCTGGATTCAATATCATAAGTTGTATCGTTTCAAATTTTTCAAGAAAACCAGTCTTCAGGTATCTCCGAATGGTCAATGCCATTATCAGTATAGGTGTTCTTGGATTTTTTTTATTTGGCTCATCGTATGTTTATTGTGGGCTAAACATTGATACCCATACCTACTTCATTACAGCTACCATGATCATAGCTGCCTCACTAGAATTAAAATCCTTAGCTGGAACGCTACCATAAAGTGTTAGATAAAATACAAAACACACATGTTATTTATTGCAGGGGTCATCTTTTTGTTCACCATAAGAATAGTCTTGGCAAATTATGGGATGGACATTGCTCTACATGATACATATGATATGGTTGCATAATTCTATTATGTACATTTTATGGGATCAGTTGGGTGGGTAAAATTTTTGGTCAGACGCAAAACTCATAAGAGTTCCACAACACTTGTATATGATGCTGATGCCACAAAGACCAGTCTGATAATAGATTTAAAGGTGAGGCAATACTCAAACTTGATAAGATGATTTAGTTACCAAGGAGAGGATCTTAATGAATATGCAGGAAGAAGTGATGCCATCCTCCATTAGACGTATATCAATTAATTGATTCGAAGACCCATTTTGAGATACCCCCAATAAAACGGAGACTGACCATTGAATCTTCTGTTGACTATGGACAACACCTAAGGATTTGTCCCTATTCATTGACAGAATAGGTGAACACCGTTGGATGGATTGGCACAAGCACCACAAAGTAATGAATGCTTGGCATAAGTACTGGTCATCCACACAATCAAGAGGGAATACTCTTTAACTTAACTAATGTTGCAAGATTTGTACAGTGCATGCTGGTGATGATGATGCAACAACAGGTCAGACGAGTAAAATTAAAGTTAAGGCAATGTTCAAACTAGAAGCTGAGGATTTTTTGTTACCTGGAAAAGGATCTTAATGAATTTACCGGAAGAAAGAGCATCTGTTCCAAGTAGATGTGCAAACATTTTGGCAACATTACGCAATTTAATAGTCTCAAGCCGATGAATCATTGAGTATTGCTGGACAAAATATTTCTCAAAGTTATCCTGGTAGATTTTGTTCAGCATGCAAAACACTGCCCTAAAAGACCTTAATAGCAGAGATAGGTTCTCTCCTGGTTGCAGCAGAGATAGGTTCTCTCCTGGTTGCAACATTCCAACTAAATAATGCATAATTCCATCTGCATAGGCCAATTGCAAATGAAAAATGAATCAGTTCCGTGCTCAAAATCAAATAAAGGAAATCATATAATAGAGAAGCAAAACCAGCATAAATGTGGACAGGTGCAATAACATGCTCAAGACCTTTGGAACCACAAATAAAATGAAGATTTTATTGGATAACTAAATTACATTAAGAGAGCGAACCTCATCACAATGGTAACGTTACTCTATCATGACCTAAAGTCATGGGCACAAACCACAAAAACCGTCTCTATGTAACTCAAGCAAAAAGCAGCATACATTTGACTCTATTCAAACCTCAAGATATGAAACCTTATGTATTGAGTCAGCCTTTTAAATGAAACAACGTTACATTTCCAACTGGTTAAAAACTGAAGAAAAAACAATTCCGGCATACTAGATAATACATCAGCCTAAACATAAATTACTTGGAGGAAAAAAAAAGAAACTGTCAAGGCATTCCGTACAGAACAATGTGAAGATTGAAAATCAACCACAATGAACTAACTGGCTTTTTACTTAGGTTTTTACTGATTGAAATACATTATGATAAAATCATTAAAAACACAAATATTGGCTTACTTAAGTACTCATAAAATCAGTATTACAATTGTGCTCTTTGATATCATAAAAAACATTGCAGTTCACCCAAACCTTTTAAAATATTCACCAAATTTCCCCTCTTCCAGCACAGGAAGAAACAACTTGTGTAGAGGACAAGGAGGCTGAAGAGAAAAAAAAATTCTGGAATATTCAGTACTATAGCCCCTAAAGCTCAAATCAGTATCCAGGTTTCAAATATAGAGAAAATTGAAAGAAAAACTGTAACGAAAAGTGGGACATAGAATCTATGGATGCCGGTGCAAGAAGAAATCTCATTGCAACCTCATCAACAAAACTACCAGACAAATTTGTGCTCAAATGCACAATATTTGGAATATGTGCACAGATTTTCTGAAGTATGATGCCAACCCCACTAACTTGCAAAGATGGAAAATGCTATGTAATTTCTAGGTAGAACTTTCACCATGTTGCAAGGCACAATCGAACCACAATAGGGGAATTTTATATTCAAATCACATTGCTTTTCTATAGCTGCAGTAGGAATATTTCTGGCAATTTTCTACTAGAGAGGCAGACATCATCTTTTATCATCTAGCAAAAAACATTCATAAGATCCAACCCCCCCAAACCTAAAATAAAAAGAGGGAAAAAATCCTTTTGAGTGGAACGATTCCAACAGAACACAACTAACCAAATTACTGAGGGGAAAATTTATAATTCTGTTGATTGATAGAACTATTGTTACCTCCTGACCAGGCTCAAGCTTAATTTTTAACAGCTTGTGTCCAGCATCCTCAAAATCCACACTTGACACAGTCATCAAGTATATTGTTCAGCAAATCTTTAAAAGATTTGCTTCTGTTTGATCTTGAATTTCCATCTTCTGTTCTTCCTCTTCATCGTCATATTCATCTCCCTCATCATCATCATCAGACTCTGCAGCTGAATCATCATCCTCCTCTGACTCCTCACCTGGTATAGACTTATTTAATTCTTCATATCGCTTCTCATTCTCAAGGAAATTAGGATCCAGCTTCAAAATATCTGAAAGTTGAAAAATACAATAAGATTGCAAACCAAAAGAAACATTTTCAGCATACACAAGGCCTCTCATAACTTTGAGAATACTGATAAACAGAAATTCTAAGTTATACCTAAAGAAGTCTCTGGGTCAATCTCATCATCTAGGAGAGAGTAGTTGTGGGTTAACTGATCCTCTGACTCTACAAGGTCCAGTTCTGGTCGCAACAGCTGGGTAACCCTGCATATGCAAGCATTCAAAGAACCTTCAGATATCCTGGCTTCATTGCCAAACATGAAAACATCACATCAAAATATATTGACAAGAAACTTCAAGGAGACCCAACCTGGAATTTAGCTTTTCTTGTCACCAATAAACCTTCAATCAAAAACTGAACCCGTTTGTCTATCTCTCCTTCATGAAGAATGCCACACAAATGCTTAAAAATACCTGCTCAAATGAAAAAAAAAATTAATATCAGAATTTAGATAAGGCAACAGAAAAGGGAGAGCTCCAATAATTGCATGTGCACGGTCCACAGAAATGAACTTAAATTGATGTTAACACTTTACCACCAACAGTCAAATTGCTGAGAGAAGTTTCACAACTTTGTGATGACACAATGAAAAATTTCCCAAATATATTATACTTGTTCATGCATTACAAATGATAGTAGCGCCAGATCTTAACCCACATGATTAACAGCTTATGTTTTGCCAAGTTTGCTAAGGACATGCTAGATCTATTATCTGATCTCATCTCAAGTCTTGTCATTTCCACATTGTCACCATGCATCCACATCAGTAAATTATTTACTCTCTGACAAATGAAGAGTTTCACAAAAATACACCATAAGCACGCCATCTGGATATTATAACACTTTTTAAGGTCTTAGACAGCATAATGTTGAAAAAGCTATGCCTGTGTTACATGAATTTCTTTCTCATGATGCTGTTACTCGTCTCTCCACTGCTGATATGAAAACATGTTCTATATACTTTACAAAACAAGAATGCAAATTCCCCAAGAGCAAGACTAGTACCATGAACCTTTGTCGTAACTTACAAAAGTGGTTGAAAAACTTCAAACGATGTTGAAATGTTCACAATGATACAAAATTCAAATAGTGGTCAACCACACAAAAATATGCAGATCACTGATACTACAAAATTAAGCAACAAAATGCAGCAGCTGAAAACAACCACTGCATTGGCATAATCAAAACGTATAAGGCAAAGGCAGTGTAGACTTCCTCACAAAAATGCAGAAGTTTCAATTCCCTGCTTGAACATCAAATAACATTTGCAATGAACTATAACTGCATATAAAATTCAAGCATGACTGCAAAGAGCTACAATAAAACTTACCTGGTGGTGAAATGCCTTTTAACAGTAATCAATAATGTCCGTTAGGGTTCTTTCACTTGTTTCTTGAATATACATGTATATCTTATTATTTCCATTCACATATATTGTTAATCAAGAAAGCCAGAGGTCCCGCATGAGAGGTCATTTACATAAATCCCCTTCGTCATTCAGGTCTGAGTTTAGGAGAAATTAATTGGAAGTTAGAGACTTGGGAAACTAAAAGCTTTCAATTACTGCATTCAGCAACAACTTTCCAACTCTCTCCACCAGCCCCTCCACCGGGTCAAGAAAAAATGTATCTATCCTCAGGTCCTTGACTGAACAAGCTCATAATCACTGTTTCGGTGCAATATCCTATTCGTGATAAAGGCAGTCAAACCATCCAAAACCAGATATTCCTGTTACCTCCTCTGTGAGCTACTTCTAACTCACTTGGGATGCAATCATGCCTGACTTTATTTTTGTGGGAGTTATTGTTCATCAATAGTAAAGGAATAAGCAAGAAGTTGCACAATTCCATTGTGATGTAAATAAATATTCAAAAATAAATAACATTATCAGGTTTGCAATATGTTACAGAGAACAATATGTATGAACAGCATACTCACCATGCAAGCCCCTAGCTGAAAGGTCTTGGAGCATTGATCCACATTCGGTGAAAAACCCATCTGCAACTTCAATGCTATCATCTGTAGGCCGGTCCAACAAAATCGTGAGCAGCTCTAGAGCAATAAGCTCGTGAGCCACTTGCTGGTTCACAAGACGCTCTATGAACTTAACAGCTGCTAGGGATTGAGGCTGTCAAAATAGTCAAAAGAAATTTGCAATTTTTTATCAATTAAGCAACTGGAAGGAAATGGTGTCAAGCAAACATTAAGACATGCTAAGCACCTTATCATTATGCATGCTGCGCCTTTGATCTGGAACGCATCGTTTAGTTGGAGCTTGTGTGACACTTTGGCTTTTCCTATTTGGCATCTGCCTTTTGGGCTCATTTAAGCAAACCATTTCAAAACCAAATGCCTCACTCCTGAACCATTGCCTCAAAGATTTGCTACTGCAAGAGCTTCAACTGTCGTCTTCTTCATTCATCCATGGCGCCTCGTTGCTCTGAAGATTCGGCCACACCCAGTGTGGCTGATTTTGCATCAGTCCTCACACAATCGGACATCATCTCCCTTTACGATAGGTATAGCATTCCTTCTGCTGTTGCGTATGTCATTCCTCACCCTGAGGATAGGGCTTTGTTACGATCCCTTATATTTTCTATTTTCTCATTTTTTCCTTGGTTTGTTTTTTTTATTCCTTCAGTTAGTTATTAGTTGCTGAGCTGCCTTTCTCCAACTGATTCGGTTGCTATAGTGCTTAATGTATTATAAATGTACTGTGGATGGAAGGAAGGGAATTAAGAAGTAATTTGCCAACTCTCCTGTCTTCTCTTTCCCTTCTGTTTTCTTTGTTTTCCTCCGTGGTTTCCTTCTCTCTCCCTTTACCATTTCCCTGCTCCTCTCTACAACTCTCCTCTCCCTGTTTCTCCCTCTCTCTCCCTACCTCGGGCCTTAACACCTCAGCCTCTCCCTTCTGCTTCCTTTCCTTTTTCTCTAATTGCCTCTGTTTTACTCCCTCCCTTTTCCTCACATCTTCCCTTGTTTCTCTCTCTCTTTCCCTCACTCTCTCTGCATTCTCTCACTTCTCCTCTGCCAGAACTCCCCTTCCCCTTCAATTCGTCATCAAT
>JAOVVI020012345.1:0-12280 GCA_028571085.2 Nepenthes alata | reverse complement strand
CATGTTTGTGGCATCGATGCTTCTCTCGGACTAATGTGTCGGTGTTTAACATTTAGTCAAATAACCTAATATTTTTTTGACTCTGACGCATTTTGAACATGTTGGGTGCTTATATAATTTTAAAAAGAATGATTCTTAATATAAATTAAAGAAAATTAAAACCGTTTAATAATTCAAAAGTAACAAAAAACCTAAGCCCGTGTTATAATTTTTTTCCATTATACGATTTGTGTTATAGCACTGTTTTATACTGGGTTATTCGTATATTGGTTTTTATAATAGATTTCTTTTAATAATGAAATAAGAAATATACTCGTGCTGATATTTTAGTATAAAATAGTATAATTGATCAAATATATCTTCAAATCTATAAATGAACTCTAAATTTTAGTTAACTTATGATCCCCTCATTTTTATCAAATTAACATATTGGCATGTATGTAATTTATCGTGTTTGTTTATTTTATCGTGTTTAAATTTTATACCGTGTGATCGTATTTTTGGCAGCGGATCACCGAGGAAAGCTTTCAAGAGGATCTCAAATCTCGTACGCCTCTACGACGCGCCGGAGAACCGGAGGACATATCGGCTGTGGTGGCATTCCTGTGCTTGCCTGCGTCCTGCTACGTGACTGGTCAGATCATCTGTGTCGATGGTGGGATGTCCGCTAATGGTTTCTTCCCGACCGTCTGATCACCTTTGAGTTCGGTAGTATCGATGCTTATCTTGATCTAGAATCACGGTATAATTTCTCGTTTCTTTGGTGGGTCCAATAATTTTGTTGTTGTTATTGTTATTGTATTATCCCGTCTTGAGCAACGGGCTCCATCCAGTGGGATAGAATAAGAAAGAACTGAGAATATGTTTGGTTTGGGAGATAATTATTTCATTCGGGTTTGCACCGTGATAAATTCTTATGAGCTATTTGGTTGGATTAAATATGAATTATATCTTAATCTTATTTTTTTAATTTTAAAAAATTAAATAGATTTTAATTATGATTTTAAAAAATTATGATCTTATTGATTTATTTCATTTATACTTGATCTTATAATTGAAATTTATTTTATTGCAAAATGTCTATTATGAATACCCTTCTACTTTCAAAAGTTATAGCAAAATGGTGGTTTTATTACTATTTATATTATTATTTGGTAATTTAATTAAAATAATTTATTATTTATGTAATATTAATTTAATATCAAAATCAAATAATTATATTATAATAACTTGATAAATAAGTGTTATTAAAAATAATACGTTACTGATAATCACACTTAAGTAATTAAAAATTAAAGACCACAAATAAGATTATAGATATTATTTTTTTTAAACTCGATTCATTAATTCAATTAATTAAAAGTTATAATAAAAAACTAACTAATTTAAAATTTAAAATGTTAAGTAAAGTTTTAATAATAATTTTATATTTTAACATGTTTAATGACCAATTGAGGGAGGTTCTAGCTTATAATAGCTTTTCTCATCAATTTCTTACACCTAACAAATTAGCCTTTATTATATTCATAGTATATTAGTTAAATTTATAGGATATTAGTGAAATATCTAAATTATATTCGGTTAATTTATTTATAATATTAGATTTAATATAATTTTTTTTAATAAAAATAAATAATATGATTAAACGAAGCTTAAAAATAGACAGACAACGTTATCTACTTGTATGTATTAAGTATATTCTTTTTTCAGCCAATGAATAATTAAAAAGTTATAAAAATAATTATTTTAAAAATTATTAAATTAATATTTAATAAATATTAATATCATAAAAAATTTATAAACTTTTTAATATCTTAAAATATGTACTATTAAATTTTTAATGAATAATAAATATAATAAATAATTTTTAAAGTTTACCTCCATATCTGAGAGAGATTTATTTATTATAGAAATAAAATATTTATTCTTTTTATCTTTATTTTTTTATTTTTAATAGATGATTATTATTTAATTATTTTTTTAAAAAATAAAAATTCAATTAAAATTAATTTATTTAAAATAAATTGATGATAATTATTTAAAAATAAATAATTAAAATAAAAAAAATATGTTTTTTAATTTTTGAGAGATAAAGCTACTCTTAATCCGCACGTGCGTAGAATCAGAGATGCATCTAGAAAGTTGATGATATAGCTGCCACGTCATTACACATATCCACTAGAATAAAAATTAAAAAAATAATTAAAAAAATAAATAAATAAATAATAAAAATAAAAAACAGCTTCCCCTTCCTTTCCTTTCCTTTCCTTTCTCCCTCGAGGCATTTTCTCGCTATCCAAACACGAACTTCCACTATCCATATTCAGTAATTTTCCATCGATATCAAATCAATCTGAGAAGGGAAGCCATGATGATAACATTGCTAGAATAAAGAGGAGCAAGGCAAGGTACAGATAACAATGGCGTCTGTGTGCCCTCTTGCCTATCTACGTGCAAATCTCCCCCAGTCTCTCTCGAATTCGACGGATTTCTCTTCACCTATGAAAACCCAAATGGCCATGTTATCCTCCCACCATTCAAGTTTCACCAATTCCTCGTGTAGGCTCAAGCGCTGTTTGATATCACTCGAGAAGATTCAACCCAAATCGTCTGTTGTTCGTATGTCCTGGGATGCCTCTCTCTCCTCAGTCAAATTGATCCTCCAAAGCAGAAATTTCGAGGTGCTTACCCTTAATTTGGTTCTTTCTCAGTTATTTTTCCTTTTTTTACTTTCTGCTTGATTTGAATAGGAAAAGGGCGTTGTATTGGGTTTAAATTTGGAGAGAAACAATGGGAAGTAAAGATTATGTTAATCTATCAGTGCCCTGTTTGGATCATTCAAATGCGAGGGGAAATAAAATGTTGAAGGAAAATACTATAAAACATATGTATAGATAACTCAGAACACAGTTCCATGATATGTTATTTTCTCCAACATTCCAGAATCATGATAGACAAAAATGTGTCTTTATTTGGTTTACCATGCAGAGGAAGTGAGCAAAATTAGAATTGTGGATTTGTTCAATGAGGTTTGTTGGAGGATTTTGCCATTTTATACTGTTTTGTGGGGGAAAGAGCGTGACTTAACAATGGCAAAATTGTTTTGTTTTGATCTCAGGGCTATGATTCAAACCACAAATAGTCGTATGTGCATTGAAGGTGTGAGGCAGTCTATATCTGACCCTTCACGAATGTTTCGTGAAATTTTGAGAGAAACAATGAAAATTTCTGATTTCCATTGCAACAGAAGAACAAATAATACACAGAAGAGGTAAAAAGGAGTATGTATAGTGGGCCTAATTCTTACTTCTTCTCCAGTAAAATTAATAGCAGATTTTAATATAAGAAAATAGCTAGAGGCTTTCATAATCTTACCACTAGGTTTTAATTTCTACATGGAATCAAACATAACAAAATGTTAGATCTACTCTGGATTTTCCATGCTTTTAAGTAGTTTTTCGTATTAAAAATGGGGGAAATCAATCACAAACACTGAGGGAAAGAGTGAAAGGATTTAGATGCATATGTAGGGAGTTAATTCCGCTGGTAATTTGTGTGATACAGTTAACTGATACTGCAAAGAGCCATGTGGAGGATAAAGTCGGGAAGGCTATCAAGAACCATAGTCATTTGGCGAGGGAAGTTGATGTGAGGTTGTCGGTTCGAGGAGGGGAGTTTGGGAAAGGCCCGAAGCGTTGGAGATGCGAGGTACTTATTTTGCTTCAGTATTGTCTATTTATGATTTTTTTTTAATGTAACTTTGTTGTTTCCTTTTAATTTTCAATTATGGCATAATGATAGAGTTGTCACCGTGTATTTCGGTGATCATGGGTTCGAATTATGGGTATGACCTCTTATACAATACAAGTTGAGACAATAAATATAGACCCAAAGGGGTCCGAATTAGAACCTGCACATGGCTATAGTTATGTACTCCGGGATGCTCATTATTATATATTTGGTTCTCAATTTTTTATTATCAATGTCCTAGTCAATCTAAGTAATAAGTCACTAGGACCAAAGTCAATAATTAACAATTTCAAATTAAGATTGAGCTTGACTTATCAAGATTCATGGTCGAGCTTGAATACCAATAAAGAGTTATGGTATGAGGAGCTTGGTTGATATATTATATTGTATAATCACATATGAAGGAATGAAAGAATGTCCTCAATTGGAATTATTATAGCCCATATGAGTGCGTATGCATACTAGTGTTCTTTTACTTTGTTAAATACATTTAGTTGTACTATGCTACTTGTGAAAATCAAACATGCATGTGCACACACTGTTGGTATCAGAAGAGACTTGACCGTCTCTGATACCGCTTGTTGAGGTCGGAAGACCCGGATCCACCAGATCCGGTAGCAGCGGAAAACCCGAACCCCCCGTCATCGACAGCCATCATTTAGTAGGAACAATGAACAAAGGAATGCACAGCATTTTTTACGTTGAAACCCCTTCCCAACCGAAGAGGAAAAACCACGGGACACATAGTCCACCAATAAATCCATTATGTAAAATGGTTAGACAAACCCAGAGACAGAGTACAGCAACCGCCCTGGCTACACAAGCCCTAGAGGCAAAAACGAAGAACAGAGCATGAGAATATAAAGCCTCACCCTTTGTGTTTCACTCACTGCTCTATCATTCTTTCACTCTTTCTCTCATCACCGTGGTGCTCTCTGCTCTCTCTCATTTTACAAGTGTTGGTAAAACGACAACCCGTCGTTTCACCCCCGCACATAGCGGCCGGCTACACAAGCCCCGACGAATGCTCGCCCATGGTGATTTCTCTATCACCTGATCGCCACTGTAATGGTGCCTTGCGCACACTCCTCTAGAAGCTCCTGGTGCTCATATATATAGACGTCATGACTCCACTTAATCCCATCTGCCCAGCTGGTCATCTGTCAGATAATAGGTGCCACGTCATCACCAGTTCTCGAGCTTCCTGCAGGCCCATGCCCTACAGATCGCGTATGCTCTGCACTGTGCAGACGCGTGCTTTGCACCCCAACTGCCCACCTGTCGACCAATCCTGGAAAGACATCTGTCCTCTGCCAGCTGCCACTTTCCATAGTCTTTGAAGGCCTAGTTGCTTAGCTTGTCAACTTCTTGTTGACCGTCTCCTGCTGCCATCCGGTCAACCTCCCGTTGACCGGATCCATTTCTTATTAACCGTCTTGCTACTAGTCTGCCGTCCTGCAGCACTCCTGTAGCTCTCAGACGGTCAACCTCCTGTTGACCGAATTCAGCTGGATGTCCGTCGGTCAATCTCCATTGATCGTCCATTGTTCTCCTCCGGTCAACGTCCCGTTGACCGGAAATAGTTCTCCGGATTTGTTCTCCACAAATCATCCGATAACAAATCAATTTGTTGGGTTATCCACAAGGAAGTGACCAGACTCAACAGCTACCTATCACCAAACTTTGAGACAGGAGCTGGATTTTATCCAACAAAAGGCTAAAGTTAATTGGCTCAAAGATGGGGGATCAATGCACTAAGTTTTTCTTCTGTATGGTTGTCAAAAGCTGCAACCATAATAAAATTCTCTCCTTAATAAGGGAGGACAGGTCCACTACGAATAGCCTTGAAGAAGTTCAGGAGCAGATTTTAGTCCACTTCACTCACCTCTTAGGATTCGGTCGGACTAATAAATCCTTTGATAAGGAAAGACCTAGGCCGTTTATCACTCGTTCCATTCCAAATAACATCCATCAAGTGCTTTGCAATCCAGTTAGTGCCAAGGAAGTTCGTAAGTCACTTTTCTCTATCGGTGATGGAAAATTTCCTAGCCTAGTGGTTTCTCTTCAAAGTTTTACAAAGAGGCGTGGCATATTGTGTGGCCCTTGATCATTGAAGTTGTCCAGGACTTCTTTTACCACGAGAAGCTTCTAAAGCAGATAAATACTACTGTCATTTGCTTAATTTTTAATGTGAAGTCTCCTTCTAAGGTAACTTAGTTTAGACCCATCACGTGTTATAACGTCATCTACAAGATCATTTCGATTGCCAATCGTATAAACCAACGTTGCCTCATTTGGTAGATATGTGACAAACTGCCTTTGTGAGGGGGAGATATATTGGAGACAATATCCTGTTGGCGCAGGAATTGCTCCATAAATACCACTTAGGCAAATGTTCTCCCATGTGTACCGTGAAAGTGGATTTAAAGAAGGCATATGATTTGATTCAGTGGGATTTTTCGATTGCTTCATTGGAGCTGATGAAATTTTCTCTCCAAATGGTTAAGTAGATTCGATAATGTGTTACTACAACTTTATTTTCGATCAGCATTAATAGAGAATCAGTGGGTTTCTTCAAAGGGGTCAAAGGTTTTTGGCAAGGAGACCTATTGTCACCCTACCTATTATGGAAGTTTTGAACGGTATTTTGGAAGTTAAATCCAGGAAAAATTGCTAATTTCAATATCATTGGAATTGTGCAAGAATCAGGACGGTGATGCTCGGCTTTGCTGATGTCATTCTCCTTTTCTCAAAAGTCGATACCACCTCTATTGCAATTATACATGACTGCCTTAAGGAATTTAAGGATCTTTCAGGCCTATCAGCTAACAGAGACAAATATGAGATCTTTATATGTTCTGGGAATGAGAGCACCTATCAGGATATTCAAAAGATAATGAGCTTCAAGCAAGGCAAACTCCCGATGGAATATTTGGGGGTTCCCCTCATTACTACTAAACTCTCACTGAAGGATTGCCAACCTCTGCTGGACAGGGTTCTTAAGTGCATCAAATCCTGAAAGAATCGTTGGCTTTCATTTGGGGGGAGGCTTCAATTGAAGCAGCAGTAACCAGTGCAAGTATGTCCAAAAGATATAGAAGTTGCTTGAGAAGAAGCAAAGAACTAAAATTAAAGAGACGGCCAACAGCCATTGATGATATAACCGAAACAGGGCAACACTGCTGCTACGCAATAAGAAACACTAAATCAGCTAGATAGAGAGACTACTTACACCAATGGGTCTCCTGAAAAAGTTGAAAAGTTATGGTTTCAATTATATATACATATGTAAGAAGATAAGATGAAATTTATTTTATTTGCCATCAGTTCAATTCACAGCCGGCTCTTCTCTTTTCTGGTTCAAAATCATGAAAACCAAAAACCCAATTGTCTTTCAGCATTTCTGCTGCATATATTGCATAGATGACAAATAAGAGAATAAAAGGTGGCCGATTATACTAAATTCTTATCATAGTAGGAACCTTTTTGTAGCTTTTGCGTTGGTGGGATCATATGCATAAGGAGAAACAGATTGCTGTGGCTTTGGTGGGAGGGAGAGCGATTTTGGACTTTGTTCAAAATGATTAAGATGATTTTCATGGTATGGACTCAGTTATATAAAACAGGGATGCCTCTTATTTCATGGGATCGCGCATTTTTAAAGGCAGGGATAATCTATAAAAATAAATGAATAGTGAGAGAAACATGATACAGGAAAAAGGGTTCAATCACGAGAGAATTTGATTTAGTCATTAAGGCATAACTCAACGGGTGGCATAAAAATATCATAATCTCTGCTCAAGTCAGAGGTGGTCCGACTGCATGAATGATTAACAGCATACAACTAATGTATATTTATTGGCAAGCAGTTTATATATATTTCTTTATAGGTTACATAAAATTACTGTTAAAAAATCTGAAATTAATTCAAAAGCATCCCTATTTGACTATTGTAGAAAACTTTAGAGAGCGAGAGAGAGCCAGAGAGAAGGAAGACAGAAATTTTGCTTTTATTATTTCTAATATTGTACGATAAAGTAAAGCATAATTTGCAATAAAAGGAAAAAGAATTGTAGCAAGATAAAACATGGTGAAGCCTACTTGACAAAACAAAAACTGTCCACCTGATTCTGATTTTGCAACCCAAGCTTTTAAAAACTAAATGCAAACTGTCATCATTAATAAAAAGGTCGATCCTCCCGAGTCATACTAGTGAAGTTGATGTTTATGTAAGGGCAAAAATTCATGAGAAACTTATTACAAGTGACATCTGTCTCACCGTTTTTATTTCATATTAAAGGCCTAAGGTCTGATAATGGAGGGCTTCACAAAATTCATTCCCTTCACAAGTGTTCTAGCTAGGTGAATGGGTTCACCGTTGCAAAGAAATGATTTGTGATCATGAGCTGAGGCGACTCCAAGTTTGCTGTTTTTGACCCATGGGCAAAACAATCTTGCAACCAATAGAGGGCTAGGAGTTAAACAATTTCATAACTTCATTTCTCCAAGAATAGCTCGAAGAAATTCTAAACAAATTTAAATTGGGAAATTCAAAAACAGATAAGCTCATTCTGTCCTAACAAATACACGAATGGGAAACATGTGCAGATGAATAAACGAAGTTCTCCAAGCCTTGCCAAATCATAGCCACCGACAGAGAACAAGTTTAGCAACATCTCATCATGAAAATGTTAGAAAACAAAAAACCAAGGAGAGCTGGACCCTTATTGGGGAAATTTGGATGCTGCTATTTCACAAGCTCAGAAATACTACTTATGTGAGAACTACAAAAGTCCTATGATATTAAATTAAGAATAAAGACTAAACAGAATCTCCCTAATTCTAGTTGGAGTGCTTAAAGAAAGATTGTTAGTTATGGAGGATTGCATCATCTTGTTAGACATTTTTATAACCATTACACGAGAACTGTAACCTTAACAAATTAGGGCCAACAGACCCGCTTAATCTCATTTAGGCGTGCAAGCTTGCATAGCTATAAATGAGGCTCTACATACCTGAAATCAATGAATATGCTTATCCACCGAAAAACGACAACTCAGTTCACTGATAGGCATCAGTCAATATCCATTTAAATGGATTGGTGCTGGAAACTACACACTGGACACACCACCAGGGGATTCTAACAATCTAACTCAACAGAAATGACAATGACAGCAATTCTTCTGCGAGCATCAAACAATGTCAAAATAGTCATGGACAACAAACTGTTGATAATCAATCAGAAGTTAGCACAATAACTAAAAAAGCATTTCACGATTCAGAGAATCTTGAAAGCTACAAGTAATTATAAGTAAAGAGAATCAAAGGTACCAACAATGATGAATAGATCTTCAAACATAACAAAAGTCTACTCAAACCACATCAAACTGGGGCTAAATACCCAACAAACTGTTGTAAGCCCAATGGCTTATGACAAAACTGGAAACATGAAACATGAGTTCTCTTGAGCATCAGAAACTAAAGCAACAGAAATATGAATTCTCTTGACCAATGTCAAGACAAAACTAGAGCATCAGAAACATGAAACAAATAAAAAGGGAACATTTCCACGCTGAGACTAACACAAGAATTCTCTTGAGCCCGAAATCTCATCAGTCCTTCAGTCCCCCTTCCTCCTAAAAGAACACCCCTCAGTAAGTCTAGCACGACCACCAGTTGGCTGGCACAAGACTGTCTGGCAATTTCCACACACCACAACTGTTTGGGAGTGGCTAAAAACAGTTGTTCTGCATTTGAAATAGAAAGATAGTTCTTAGTATACCATTCTGGAATACATCACTACACAATGACATTGAATAAGCATTAACATGAACAGTTTTATTGGCACAATCTATTGGTTAGGAACAAAGATTGAGTTTGACAATTGCATCCCACGTGCAAATCACATCAATGTCAACATCAACAACAGTTAAAATATATGTCCCTCTCATGATGTTGCTCATGAAGCAAACATCATACTCCAAGTCAATTAATCAATGCTACATTTCACAAACAGTGTAGAGAATACCGGCAGCAGCAAATCAGCAACATACCAGTAGCTCTCTGCAAGAGAATTTTGTACACGGCAAATCATGAAGTATGGCATTTATACAGCATTCGAAAATGATGCACTAGATTTTCTACAGATACAGCAAATTCATCGAAGCATTTGCACACGGCAGCAAAATAAATCAGCAGGTACATAGCAGCAATGAGCAATTCACATGCCTCAGTATCAGCATCAGTAGCTTGTTACAGCATATGCATTAGTAAGTGATGCTTTCATATGAAGTCATCATCACAGCAACATGCTGTCATATGATGCTCCATCACAGCAGCATAACTGTTCTCAAAGCACCATAGCAAAGCTACTGTCATACTTCCTCTATAACAGCAACAGCAACACGATGTTTCTCAGCTCTATTAGGAAAAAATTCTGTCCAGTTCAGTTATCAGCCACTTCAGATCATAACATCAGATTCCAGACATGATCCATGCCATATAAACAATAATTTCTGATTGGACAATCAAGTGAAGCCATGGATCAGTTTTAGCAACAAACACACATTGTGCCTTTTATGTTTCAGCTTTATGTACAAATATTATTTTATTTTTGATACAATTTTGTGTTTTATTATGAATGGCTAGGGTTAGTTTAAATAAAATTAATGCAATGGTTATAATTAGTTTGCAACTTCTATGTAAGTAGTTGATTTACACATTATTTAATTAAGTTCCTGATTTACAAAAATACACAAACATCCATTGTGCTGATTATTTACATGATGCTCCACTATTATATCTGTTTATAGTACATGTACTTCATCTATGATTCAGCTACTGATGAATGCTTCTATACTCTAAATTTTCAGTTCGTGTATCCAGATTGTGCACTATGATATGTTCTGTTATGATTCTCTGCCGTTCTGTTTTGTTCGTGCATCATGGATCTGTTCTCAACTGTGTATAAGTTTCATCATATATCAATTTAGACATATCAGAATCATCCAAACAACATCACAGGTTTTCTTCATTACTGAAATTCAGATCAACAAGAGCATCATCATGACGGGAACTTCACCAATATTTCAGATCACTTTTTCCTCACGTTTCTGCATATTTTTTCAGATTTGTAATACCTCCAAATTCTAACATGGTATCAAAGCTGGTTTCTAACACATTATTATTCGGAAAACAAACAAAGGGTTAAGGTAAAAGAAAAGTAGAGGTTGAGACAAGAGACAAATGATTGGTAGCAATTGGACAGGAAGGAACCATGGAAATTGTTGATGGTTTTTAATCCCTCCATATTTTTTAAATTAGCCCCTTCCTGTTTGCTAGGCTTAGATTAGTATAAATTATCAATAGTAGATAAACTATTTTAATTAAAAATATTGTAGGAACTTCATAAAGGTTCGCTAAATTAGGATGTAGATCCAATCCCAAATCCAATTCATTGTCAATGCCAACAAATAGATGCAAGCAGCAGAAGGGACAGTATGTACCACTAGTACCATGGGAAATTATACAATAAAATTATGCTTACCAGATTCATTATTATGCCCTTAATAACAGGTTTCTTAATCTATTTTCAAGGACATCAATTGAAAGATAACAAAAACAAAACCTTACAGATCTATCCAAATCTCCTAAGATATAAAGAACTTGACATTTCTCAAGGCAGACAAACATTTTCTTCTCCTACATGCAACCAACCAAACACCTAATAAAACAGGATATAAGCACCAAACATGTAAGATGATTTGTAGGAACTATAATCGGAATTGTATTGTAAATTCCCAGCAAGAGATAGATTGAATTACACAATTTAAGTTTATTTGGGCTTATGTTCTGAATGTTCAAAACTAAATATATTGAAAAAGGATATGCTGACTACCACCACACGTGACATTGTTAGACAGTATTAACACACAGCCAAACAACATATAGAATATTATGGTGTTTAAAGCTCCAAGGAGTTTCACAGACTGTACCAGCCCCCAAGAACAACATCAAAAACATAAGGGTCAAGGATATACTCACATATTGAAGCAGCCCTGGCATTTAACATCCTATTGGCACCACAAGAGAAAAAGAAACAAAGAAAGACTACAGTAAGCAAAATTTACAATCACAAAACCCAGAATGTTAAAATATAAATACGTAGAAGGATTAAGACGGAGATAGATAGATAGATATTGAGAGAGAGGATGGTATACCATAAAAAAAGAGTTAGGGGACTGAACAAGACGCTTGAGTTTGTGCTTCCTCTTCTCAAGCTCCGCCGGTGGATTCAATAAGTCAATATCGTTTTGAAGAACCTAATAGGCCATCGCCATCGTCATCAATCAATTCATATATTAAACTCTAAAATATTAAACCATAAAACCCCAAAGCAAGAACATCCAGCAAATGGAATAAAGGGTTCTGTGACCTACCATGTTTGAAACCTGAAAGAGGAATTTACGCCTTCAGGAGGGGCAAGGGAGGCAGATAAACAAGGAAACTTGGGGGGGGGGGGGGGGCGGTT
>JAOVVI020012344.1:0-12280 GCA_028571085.2 Nepenthes alata | reverse complement strand
GCGGTGAGGATATGGACCTCCACCCGCCTCATCAAGTGGGTATGGGCCCACACGGGAGTGACCCATAACCCAACACAAACAACTCACGGTTAGAGTCATTAAACTGATATTCTGTGTGGTACAATATAAGCGTAGATTCATAGTGGTTCAACGGTTCTCAAAAACCCCTTAAATATTTATATATGAATAGGCTGGCTTATCCTTTTCCGCTTGATAATGAAGCTTCATTCCTCAAATGAACTAACTACCTTCCTCAACTTTTATCCATGAAATCACGCATCTTTATTTATTTTACAGTCGAAAATGTTTCAGGCTGTGATCGTCAAGTTATATATCTTTTAGGTTTTTTTTCGTACAAGTTTATTCATAGAGCGAAATCAGCCTCGACAATCAAATCCCCTGAAAATATTTACTTATCTTAAGTTGAATTATGAGCTTAATTTTACTTGCAATTTGAGATAAATTCACTTGTTAATACTTCCCTTCATAACTAAGCAGACCAGCTCACTTGTGAAGCTCTCACAATCTATAATGTCAGAAGGACGATGTACTACTGATTCATTCGTGCCTTTTGTCTTAATTTTAAACTCAAACTTGCAGGAAAAGAAGAAAATGAGTCAGCCTCGATCGATCATAATTAACCCGTTTAATTAAAATGGAGATTAATTAATAATACATATGAGTGTACCCTTACGATGATGTTTACGTGGAATGCACGTAAACACTATCCATTTTTAAACTCAGAGTTTAATGGCCATTTTTAATGTTAATCTACGATGAATCCCACGATGACATATGATTTTGATTAAGAGAGAAAAAAATGTACAAGGGAGAGTCGTTATCAGTAATGTGTAAGCTGGCTATTCTTACCGTTGAATGTGTTAAGTTGTAATTAAGAAGGGATTATGTAGGATTAAATTATAAATAGTAACATTTAACTTAAAGTTATAAAATATAGAAAAAAAAAATATTCAAAAATAATAACATTTTTTACTAAGAAGTATTTGATTTTCTATCATTTAATTTAAGAATTTATAGTCCAGATTTAATTTTTAAAGAGATATTAAAAAATATGATTATTATTTATTTAACAAGATATATATTTTGATGTTTTAAAATTAAAAATTTTATATTTTTTATAATAAATTAAAATTTAACCAATTAGGAATGTATTAGACACCACCTAAGTTGTTTTAAAACCGTCAAAAATGTCAATTTTTTTATTATAAAATTGTCATAAAACTATCGTAACGTGCCAATAATAACCAATAAATATATTTTATATGGCCAATTAAAAATATTAAATGGGATAAAAAAATATAAAATTTAATTATTAACTTATATATCTATTTTTATTTATATAAATCTTTTAATAAGATCCAATAATTAGATGGGATCTCCGACTGTACTATTTTCACAATAATTTATAGTAATTCATCGTAATATATAATAATTTTTGTTTGTGTTCCCCCATAAGTAGCATTTTGTGGGACCCGCTGGTTCTGTACCAGCTGCGCTCTCTCTCGTGTGTGTCCGTGTGTGTGGAATCAGATGTCGTATAAAATAACCAAGCAAGGAATCCAACTGCGGCATATTTACAGTTAACCCCTCCAAGAATAAGAGAATTACAAAAAGGTATCTTGTTGCTTGTTTTAAATATTATTTTATATTTTATTTTGTATACTTTTTTCATCAAAAAAATATTTTAAATAAATTAAAAATACTTTTACATGCAACTAATTACATCTCAATAAAAAAATTATCAAGCTTCTAAATAAATTTTGTCAGATTAATTATTTAAAAATTTTAAAATAAATAAAGGCAAAGGCATATTTTTTTATTTTTAATTTGCTTATTTTTTTGTTGATAAAATTATCAGAATTAAAAAAGAATAAAACTATCGCGGCTACTAATATATTAAATTCTTTTTAATCCTAACAATAAATATTTTATTTTAATTTACATAAAAAACTCCAAAATTTTTAAAATATTACAAGTATATAATAACGCAGCCTTCGTTGTCACAAATGTTCGAAGCTGACGTGAAGGCAAGAGGATATAAAAGTCGATTTGTTTTTCCTTTTGTTGTTTTCCTTAACCATGGTTAAATTAAGGGTCAAAATTATTTTGAATCTGTCATGGATTCTATTTGTCAAACAAAACCTGGTTAAATAATTAGGGTTACAGGTGAGGGGTGGGATGATGACGCCGACCAGGTGGGCCCTCCCGATTTATATATATTATTAATCGGATCATTTAGGTTGCTAATCACCAATCTAGTTGCCTAAACTTTGATTAGAATTAGCTTAAACCCAAAATTAGAGAGCCTTTTATTGTTAGTAAAAAAATATTTTTAATTTGAGACTACGAAAAATTTTCTCAAAATGTTATATAAATCGATCGTGTTGTCATCACAGTCGATTATATATCCAACTAACCAGTCTTTTTTTCATAGAATAGAAAAAAATAGTTGCGTATGGTTTATGCAGTCCGTTTATAATTTTTTTTAATAATATAATATTAATAGGATATGATTAAACAATTATTTATATCTATTTTTATTTATACTTGGCCCAATGTGATATAACCTTTCTCATAAAAAATAATAATGAATATAAAAATTAGCTAATGAGATTGATCGAAAAGAAAAAATAGGCGTTGCTTAGTTGATGATTAGTTGATTAGCAATAGTTTCTATTGAATATAAAAAAGAAGACTTAATGTTGTGAAGTTCTACAAAATTAAATCATTTTACGAGCAGTTAAATTATGATGATATTTAATTAAGCATTTTTTTTTGAAAGAATTTAAAATCAACTTATCTAATTTCACAATTATTCGTGTTTTTTAATGAATGTTTTAAAATTTTATAAGATATAGTCTTTTCAATTTGAGCTTAAAAGCAAGAAAAATAGAAAATTAAGAAACTTTACATAATTTAAATTCTAGAAAAAAAAACTACTTTTTAGTTATACAGAAAAAAAATGAGTGCATTCACGACATATGATGAATAATTTTACTGTTTATAAAAATATAAAGAGAATTGATATTTAATTATATAAATACTATTTTTTTTATTAATGATTGGGGATATTAAGAAAATAATTTTTATGATAAAACATAAGAAAATTATTTATGATCATAATTTTGTATTATTTTAATAATTTATTAAATATATATTATATGATATTAGATAAATTTGATAATTATTTTTATTTTCTAGAAATAATAGAATTTTTTAATCTATCATGTGAATGAGCATATGGACAACTTATTTGTCAAACATCAATACAAGGCTAATAAAAAAGTACATTCATATCTGATAAAATTTTAGTTTATTTATAATTTTATAAATAAAAGTTATATTTTTTTCTATAAAAATTATTTATCATAAATAAAATAAAATAAATTATATTTTTTCACATAACCTTTTACAAATATAATTGTTACTTTTATATTTATCATAAGTATATTTTAGTGGGTCCATAGGAAAAACTTATACCCATTGGGATACAAGTTAATTAACCTTCATTAAACCTGTTTAGTTAGGCAAAGCCAGTTAAATTAACCTTCCCTAAACCAGCTTAGTTAGGCTTTACAGCGCATAAGATTCAAGAGACCATACTACAAAAGATGAGTTTAAAAAAATAAAATAAAATAAAATAATTAAAAAAGAAGAATATTTCAAGCGTGAGTTCAGTGGGTGCTACAATGCGTAGATTCCATACAACCAAAAGGGGTGGGGCTCCTAAAACGGACCCGAAAACCCGGAGACCAAAAAAATAAATAAAAAATAAAAAAAGGAGTGAGCTCATCGATCGATTGGTATCGATTTATGGACGGCTTCTCTCTCTGTTGCTGAATCCTCCCACTCAATAGTTCAGAAGAGCATATCGGCTTAGTTCTGCGTGTGTCCGATTCCAAATTCCCCAATATTCTTCACAGATTCGGTATCTCTCTCCCTATCTCTGTCTGTCTTGTCTGTGTCTGTCTGTGCGCTATGATCCTCGCTCTGCTGCTCTCGTACTCTGTTTTCATTTATTCTATTCCCTGTTTTGAGAAAGTGGTGGCGGTGGTTTATTTTGATATTCTTTTTGCAGTCGTCTTTTTTGGAATCTCACTTACAATCGATTTGCGGAAAATCTGACATCGTAGCAGACGATGATTACATTTTTGCCTTTCTGTTTCTTGTGCTAAATTCGTGTGTTGCTGGTCCTCGCCTTTTTTTTTGGGGGTTTTTTTTTTTTTTTTGAATTTTTCTTCCTTAATTTCTGCTCTAAATCTCAGTTTTTATTTTAATTTCGTGAGCTATGACATCATACAATAACTTGCTAAAATGTCTCCCTCTGCCAGTGTTGCATACCTGCTCTTTTTTCTCTACTCAAATTTTGTATTTCTAATAGACTTTCCCATAATAGTACGGGTTATTTCATAGGTTAAAATCACACAAACTCTCTCTAGGTATATATTTTCAAGATCTGAAAGCCTTTGCACTAGGTTACCTGCTGTGATGTTTTTTTCTTGGCTCTAACTTTTGAAATCTTCCACTTAGTCCAATTTAGTTGAATTTTGGAATTTCAAGATGAGTTTAGTCACAGTTTTTAAGGACAATTGGCTATGATTGTTCCAACTTTATGCTGACGTTGATCTTTCGAATACAAGTTGGATATAAAGAGTACAAAAGTCAACCTAAAAAGCTCTGGGTGCACGAATTACTCTTAGCAAGTGCTTTGATTTTTCAACTTATTGTTTTTTTGCTTTAAATTTATGCTGGATTTTGCCCCCATCTGAAATGCTTTTCTGATTGCTGTTAATAGAGAATATTTGTTGAACGACATCTACAACTCAAACAGATCATCGACTTATTGAAGACGGATGATATAGATCGAGTCCCTCCATTTGTTCCACGTATTTATACCACTTTTGTGTTTTGGGTACCTGAGTGTTTACATCCTTTAATTTTTTGTGGTAGCAAAAGTAAGGGTGAGTTTTAATGCAAAAGTAAGATTTCTCCACTTATGATCTAAAGATTGTGTTTAAATTAGAAGAAAAAAATTCTTTCAAAATGCAGATATAAATTTGCGAGCTTTAAACTCTACCGGGAGCTCCGGAGGTGGAAGCTGTCCTTTTATACAGCAGAAAAACAGTATTTTTTCACATTAGTTTCCCAAAATCCATTGTTGTTTTGAAGTAAAATCAGTGGTTCCCAATTATGGATGATGATGACTTCACAACCAGCAATTGCCCTCTGTTTGGGAGCATTGACTATGATTTCATGGATGAACTCTTGGATGAAGGATGCTGGTTACATACTGCTGATGCATCCAACATTCTGCAGCCCGGTCCGTCCACCTCCACAGCAATGAGGTACCCTTCTTACAGCTCCCCTATTTTGGAGACTAACTCTACAAATTTGACTTCAATTCCACAACAGAATACCTCTCAAGAAGCAGAAGAAACAGATATATGGGGCTTGCCTAATATCCGGACTCCCATTAGTCAGAATGCCAAAGAGGTTTTGTCTTCTCAATCTCGAGATGACAATGTCATCCAGGCTTTGAAATCTCTGGACCAATCCCGTAATTTGTTGTGGGAAGGCGATAATGTAAGCAAGATCTGGATTGCTCCTGAGACAAATCCAGGCCATTCATCCTCTGTGAAAGACAGGCTGATGAGGGCAATTTGTCACTTCAAAGAATTGAACAGAAATAGAGATGTACTTATTCAGATATGGGTTCCAGTAAGAAGAGGAATTAAGAATTTCCTTACCACATTTGAGCAGCCTTACTTTCACGATCCTGCCTCCACACCTCTGGTCAATTACAGAAACGTCTCTGAGAAGTATCAGTTCTCCGCCGATGAGGATTCTAAAGAGACTCTCGGATTGCCTGGCCGCGTGTTCGTGGGGAAGGTGCCTGAGTGGACCCCAGATGTCCGATTCTTTAGGCAGGATGAGTACCCACGTAGAAATTATGCCCACATGTATGATATTCGAGGGTCTATTGCTCTTCCTGTCTTTGAAAAAGGCAGCGGGAATTGCTTGGGTGTGGTTGAGATTGTGACGACAACACAGAAGGTCAATTATCATCCTGAGGTTCAGAGTGTTTGCAGAGCTCTTGAGGTCCCTTCTTCCCCTTTTAATGAGAGATCAAAATAAAACATAATTTCGATCAACATCGTGTTCTGATCACCTTCTTGCTTGCAGGCTGTTGATCTCAGGAGTTCTGAAATCTTAAGTCATTCTGAAAGAAAGGTAAGCTTATACTAATATATCTGGTAAAATTACATCAAAAATCAAAGAATCAACTTGTTATCTGATTTTTAAACCATTCTTACCAGAGTGGAATCAATGTACATGAAACTACATCGCCCAACATATTGAATATCTTACAAACTGTCTGTGACAAGCATGACTTGCCGCTTGCTCAAGCCTGGGCACCATGCATACAACAAGGCAAAGGTGGGTGCTGGAATTCTGACAATAACGGCCATTGTATCTCAACTGTTGACTCAGCTTGCTATGTGCGTGATCCAAGAGTTCAGGATTTTCACGAGGCCTGCTCTGAGCACCACCTGTTAAGGGGCCAGGGTGTTGTTGGGAAAGCCTTTATGACGAATCAACCGTGCTTTGCTACTGACATTACAGCTTTCAGCAAAGCTGATTATCCTCTTTCTCACCATGCTATGTTGTTTGGGTTGAGAGCTGCAGCAGCAATACCCATTAGAAGTGCTTTTAGTGAATCGACTTGTTATATCTTGGAGTTTTTCTTGCCATTAGATTGCGAGGATGATGGCCTGACTCTCCATAGTAAGATTTCCGAATCATTCTCCACAGTTATACAACAAGGAAGCCAGAATTTCTATTTTCACAGGGTTGAGGATATTGAGCAGAAGTCTATATTTCCATTTACTGAAATGCCAACTTATTCGGATGGGAAACTTAATGAACATGGAAATGCAAAAATGAGCTCCCTAGGTTGGAAAAGGCATTGGCAAGAGCAGACATCCTGGATTTCCCACATGATTGATGCTCAAAAGAAGGATGATCCAGCAGACAAGTTCAAGGTGATGACTAAGCCGTTTCCTGATGGTGGGAATACAGAACAGGATTCTAGGCTCATATGTGTTGCTGAGGGTGGTGGTGATTCATCTTTTGAAGGCCACCATACTTTGGGAGCTAGAAAAATGGGGGATAAGAGGAAGATCAAAGCACAGAAAACTATTAGTTTGCAAGTACTTAGGCAGCACTTTTCTGGAAGCTTAAAAGATGCTGCTAAAAATATGGGTGGTAAGACTACATCTACAGTCATTTACCTACAATATTGTTGTCTTTCATTTCTTGATATCTGTTCTTGTAAATTACCAAATCAATCTGTCTCATTCATCAATAATTTGCTTTGCCCATGAATTCGTTGTCCTTGAATTGAAGACAGAAGAGTTGGGATGTTGCCCATGCTTCTAATGGAAATTAGCGCGACTGCTTTAACAGAACAGCATTGAAATACGAGTTAGAACCATCCGCCGCCCCAACTGTTCATAATGTTGTTTCAGGACAATTTACACTAGCTGCATTTTTTATTAAAAAAAAAAAAAACTACTTTACATTCTTAATATGCTAATCTCAGTTGCTAGTCGTTCACATGTTTCTTTTGCAAGTTTTTAATTCCAAGCAGCCCATGATTTTCAGGGCGCATAAGGATTACCTGCGCCTTAGTGTATAAAACCATCATTGGGCCTTTACCTAACAACTTAAGCTTTTGGGTCTACTGGTGTCTTGATGCGGTATCTTAATCTCATTGATCTAAGTTTTTTTGAGTTTGACTCCTAAAATCCCAATTTGGTTGTACTTAATTCAAGTCCAAAAGGTCATCGAGTTGAGGGCGGGTTTTAGTCTATAAACCATTATTGGGCTTTTACCTAACATTAACAGCTTAGTTTTCTATATCTGTTAGTTTCTTGACACATTGAATGAACTTACACATTGCTTAATGGTTTGACAATCTTACTGGCCTAAATGATGGCATGACATCAAATTTATGCTTTCTTTCCTGGTTTACGAAAATGTATTTTCACATCTTAAGTTCTCCTTCCACTTTTTCACTTTGCTCATCCTGATCATGTCAATTTGTAGTGTGCCCGACTACTCTGAAGAGGATATGTAGGCAACATGGAATATCACGTTGGCCTTCTCGAAAGATCAAGAAGGTTAGCCATTCTTTAAGGAAGCTCCAGCTGGTGATAGACTCAGTCCAAGGTGCAGAAGGAGCTATCCAGCTATCCTCTTTCTATACTAACTTCCCAGAACTAAACAATCCAAATTTATCGAGCCCCAATCAATTTTCATCTATACAGATGAATGACCAATCAAAGCAGCTTAATAATCAACCAGAAGGGAGCATCCCGAGTTCTGGAGCCACCACTCCTAAATCTTTATCCCCTTCTTCCAGCCAGACCTCTACGTCAAGCCATTCTTTTTCAACAGGGGCAAAATCATCATCTGCTATGGAAACTGCCTTGGGCAGTTTAGAGGCTTTGACAGCTGAAAATCCTGGTGATTCATCAAAGAGAACACAGAATGAAGCAGAATTTCATGTCTCGAGTCAAAAGGCACCAGCTCTACCTGGGGGATCCAGAAGCGCTAAATCCCTGGGTGAGCATGCTTTACTTGAAAGTTTCCCCACTCCCTTACTGAGGAGTAATAGCGTTGCTATGCAAGATGGGGATGCTTTTAAAGTTAAAGTCACATTTGGAGAAGAAAAAATTCGTTTTAGCCTGTCTCAAAACATGGGTTTTGAAGATTTGAAGCTAGAGATTGCACGGCGTTATAGCATAGAAGATGTGAACAATATTTACATAAAGTATTTGGATGATGATAAAGACTGGGTACTTTTGACTTGTGATGATGATCTTGATGAGTGCATAGATATACAAAGCTCATCCAGGAATTGCACGATCAAACTTTCTGTTCATCGAGCCCTTTCCTTTAGCTCAGGAAGTTTATTGGGTAATAGTGTCCAGTCCTGAATGGCTAGCCTTTATTGTAGATTTGTGGCCAGCTATATAAACTTGTAGCTACCTTGATCTTTTAATTATGTCTTCATGATACAGATGCAGCAGTTTGTCAAATGGCGGGAATGAAAGAAAAGGTTTATATAATTGGATGGAAAAGAATCAGTTCAACTTTTACCCAACAGAAAGATTTGGTACCTTTTATGCTTACAGTTTTGTTTGTGTTGGCACTAGTGCTCTCTTGTCATTGAACTTCGTAGGAACATCACTGTAAATTTGTCTGTTTAAACACTGCCAAGTTTGATTGAAAAATCCCAGAGCTTTGAACACATTCCCAGCGTTCTCTCCTTATTTGGTCTCCTCACCTCATTCCTCTGCTTCTCAGTTCCTTAGCAACCTTTAGATATCAATAGCATGTTCACCTGGATGTCCTTCAAGTATAAATCTCATGCCCCAGTGCTTCTATTCATGCATGAGTATACGCCTAGATTCAAAAGTCCTTTCTTTGTGATGTAGGTAGGGGGTGAAAGTAGAGAGAAGAATAATAGAGGGGTAAAGACAAGAAATTAGACTAGAGGGGTAGAGACAAGAAAGGAATCAAACCAAAGGGGAGAGAGAAAGGGAAGCACAATTGCTCAATTGCAACTCAAATACTCATTCATTCATCAATCATCATCAATGTCCTAAACAATAGAAATAGGGGTTCTTATATAGAGAACCCGATGACTAAGAAAATTGGAAACAAAATCATAATTAAATAACTTTAAAAGTGGGAAGGAAATCAAATGGTAAATAAAATCAAATTTCTACTAAATAAAATCAAATCAAATCTAATTAATAATCAAAATTGTTATGGAAATAAAATCAAAGCTAATTTGGAAGGCAAATTAAAGTGAATATTCGTCTCGGATGTCCGCATCGCAACGCCTGGTCTATAACCCATCTATTTAATTGGCCTGATCTTATAAATGATTTGTCACACTAACATTGTCATCTTATGCTCTTTTACCAGTTGTTACGCTTTCCCAAAGACGACGCATGTTCTGTGAATTGGCTGCCTGTTTTGCACAGACGACGCATACTCTACAAGTCAGCTACCTACTTTGCCAAGTCGTCTGCCAACTTTGGAAGGTCGATTGTACACCACTCCGGCCTCTGGGCATCATCACTTTGGTAGTGCACCACTCCGGTTGCTGATCCACTTCGGCACCCAAAGCCACTCTGACAAATTCACCACTCCGAAAAATGTCCACTCCGGTCATTTGTTGCATCCAGTTTGTAGCACTTCGAACTTCGCACAAACCTTACACGATTTTTCGATAACACATCCGTTTGCTGAGTTACCTATAAAGGAGTGACCAAATCAAACAAGTCGTACTCATCTCTTTCGCTTTTTATGGATTTTTGTTGTCAAAGAAAGGGAAATAATGCCATAGTAGAATGGATGCTCCCTTCAACCATTGACCAAACGTAAAGCTTTTCGATCATGTGCCTGGCCGAGACACGCAAGACACCAGCCATGAATAGGAGGTTTAATACCTTGAAATAGTAGGTTTTGTTGCATTCTCGGATCCCCGCTTCGATCAGGACGAGGACCCGAGAGCAACACCAAAGGTTTACTTGTACAGAGTGCAGCGACAGAGTAGAGGACTATAGACGAGTATGAGGTGGGAACTAAAGCTGAACGAGAGGACGGGGATCAGTACACAAGTATTTTTACAAGGAAAATCTTCTCTTGAATGAGAAGGAAAAATCATAGGACTTTAGTCCGAGAATTGCTTCACTATGTTGCACTTGAATACAGAGGTTTACCAAACACACTCAAGTGCGTTAGGTCGAGGACCTTAAGTTTGGAAACTCGAAGAGTTACTCTCATAACACTAAGTCCTAAACTTTTCTCTTTGGTTTTCTTTCTATGGAGAAGGTAACAAGAGTTAATGCGGGAATTAGTGCCGGATCTTTTGTTTGGTGAACAGTTAAGGTATTTATAGCGATCGAGTTTTCCGTGAAATCCGTCCACGTGGCATTGGTGTGTGTCAGGAGCCCCGCCACCAACTCTATGAGTTCCTCTTGTCCAATCAAGCGGATTGCGTGTACGGCTGCTTCCTGCAACGTTCGTTCTGTTGGTCGCGTGTTGCGCGGGTTATCATTTCCCTTTGTCGTCTAACTTTTCATCCACAAAATAACTCCCACGTGGCCCCTTCAGGTTGAGCAGCGCCTAAAATCCATTATGGATCTGCGGCCCATAGTGACTTCCAGGTCCACTGTATTCCATAGGCCGGTTCACGTGCCTGGACTTCCTGAGCCCTTTTGGCTTCTGGGCCCATTTCCTTGGTGGTGAATTTACAGCTTGGGCCTTGAGTATCTGTACCCAACAGGTTTGAACTCGGATAGTATAAAATATGATTGGATATGAAAGATCTGAAAAGTGATCCAGTCTTTCTTAGAATAATTTTTTCTAGATCCCATTTATAATAAAAATATAATGTATCAGGATGTTTGTTTTACGATTTCAAGCTAGCTAATCAATAAAAATATTTTGCGTATTTTTTTAGGAGAATCCTTGTTTACCATTATATTGTTGGGTTATGGGTCACTCCTGTATCGGCCCATACCCATTTGATGTGTCAATTGGTTGTACAAATGATGAATATTTTTGCACCCGTGAAGCACTCGGGATGAAGGCTTGAGATGCTAATTTCGACAGCATTACACTCGAGGCGCTAGTGAGGCGCGGTTTCCAGAATGTTGCTGCTCGTTGAGTGCCCAAGGCGCCATTGAGGTGCATTTTCTAGAATACGGGCGCTCAAGCTCGGCCCGGAGAATAAAAGCGTGCCTTTTGCGAGCTAGGGTTTTTCTCAGCATTCTAAGTGCCGTTTTGAGAAAGAAAAGAATAGAAAGAGAGAGAAAGGAGAGAAGATGAAGATTTATGCATCCGTTTGTGTTCCAAATCGAGTTTCAGCCTTCGTCAACCGTGGGTACACTATTCTTGTTGCTGAGAAAACATTTACAGAGTTTTATTTCTTCTCTTTCATTTTGTGTTCTCTATTGCAAGGACTAGTTTTAAGATAATGTAGTTTGACATTGTACTTGGGGTTTGTATAATCAAGACATTATATAGTGGAGATATTTTCAGACATTGAGTCCCGTGCTTTTTTTTTCTTATTTAAAAGTGAGTTTTTCACGTAAAAATCGTACTTTTATCGATTGTGTATGCTTATTGTGTGCCTGTTGTGCGTTATTGTGTATTTTCTTGCTGTTCAAATAGTAAG
>JAOVVI020012342.1:0-12281 GCA_028571085.2 Nepenthes alata | reverse complement strand
ATATTATTATTTAAAAATTTATATTTATATAAAAATATTTAATAATATAGAATATTTTAAAAATTATTACATTTTGAATAAAATATTATGTAATTTTATATTTTGATAAAGGCTATTTATATAAAAATTATTAATTATATAAAAATATAATATATATTAAAATAGTTTGTAAACTTGATATTTATTTAAAATAAAAAATAAATTTATAAAAAAAATTATAATTCGAATCGAGTTGGATTAAACCAAACGCTTTCACATATAATAGCGCTAAGTCTAAAAAATTATTCAGGCCTAATTTTATAGTTGTATCCATTTATAATACTTTTATCTATTAATTAAATTTTATAAAATTTTAAATTAATCGGACAAAATCGGCAGTACGGTCTGATTTTAATCAAATTTATTCTCAATGAAGGCCACAGACCCATCTAAGGATTTAGTGTTATCAACATAGAGATATATAATATTTATGTATTTTACTAAATAATTAAATGTAAAGTATATTTTAATAGTGTCTGCATGCCTTTTAACATTTAATTGGTATATGATAAAATAGACAAATTATTATATTATATTATATTATATTAAAATGCTATGTTCTTCCGTAGTAAAAATTAAAAATTAAAAAGGGTCTATAATTATTATTCATCTTAATAACAACTAAATCCATTACACAAATTAAAAACACTATTTTACAGAAATTTCTTTCCTTTTTTTAGAATTATATGGTATTTTTAATATATTATATTGTTTTTAATAGCATGACATTTATTAGCATCTTATTTTTCCATAAGGAAAGATAAAGGAGAAGTACCACCAACCAATTTCTACTAAAAAATAAAACCCATGATAGAAAGATAATATCTTATTTATTAATATATATATATATATATATATTACAAAATTATATATAAATAACTATATAAACAGATATCATATTATCCAAATTATAATAGACTGACTTGTTAAAATTAAAATTTGGGTTCCCAAAACAGCCCTTCAAAGCTGGCCAAATACAGCTTGGCCAGGATTAATTAGCCCATTTACCATACTAAACATAATGATTTCATAAATTTTTAGTCATAAAATAAGTAGTCCATCCAACACAAGAGTTTGCTTATGGTGCAGTCATTATTCTCATTGGCTAGAGTACTTTTAATCACATATTAATATCTTCAAATGTTATTTATATTATCTTTAAAACTCGTAATTAACTAAATAGTGTAATTCATAAGTCTACTTATGAAGGTTGTTACACTAGCTTGGCTAGTTAGCCGCTGCCCCGTCTCCTTTTCTGAGCTATCAACCTTGTCATGATGCAAATATAAGCCGATATTATCCAATACTACAACAGTATCAGTGATATATATCCAATATAATTTCGTCAGTTTCTAATTTTTAAACTTATTTTTTAATATATCTGATAATAATACGTATCATCTAATATGTACAATACCGATATAGATGAGACCGATATTAATACTACCACTGATACTTTCATCCATGCCCTACATCGAAGCGGCTTTGCATTAGTAGTTCTTGAACGTTCGGAAATTCATCCTTGGCCAATTTATAAGGCTAAAAACCAGCCAATGGGAACGGGGCAACGCTCAACCGGCGTCAAAAACAAATATGCAAGAATTAAGTGCCAACTGCAATGCCTTTATACCTCATCCTTGGCCTCTTTAACTCTCTAACTGTCATCTGAAAATGCTTCCTTGTTCAATTGCTTCAGCACAGACTTTGTAACATTTTAAGCTTCCCCGCATGTACGCCAGTATTTTCCATCTCCGGTCTACATGAAGAAACCTAAAAAAACTACTTCTACTGGCTTCATCCTGCAAAAATGAAGTATAATATGCAGAGTTATCTGAAACACCACAGTATTAAAACACTGCAAAAGTAGGAGTAAACTAGTTCAATGAACCACTCAACATTCCTGATTGCTCTGTCTACCTTGTGAGTAAATTCTATCTGGAGCATACTGGTCGCTGCACCAAGCCAACACCAACATATTTTGAGCCAAGGAGATCACCATTCTAAATAGTCAGCAAAATTGGCAATGTCAGATGCAGAATCCAAATTATCACCAATTTTCAGAACCATGAAAACCACGGACCATAGACAAGAAGAAAAGAACATTCACTTCTTTATGCCTCACTTTTCAATGAATCATCTCAACAGCACATTCCATCGGTGTAATTTCTGACACTAATGGATTCCAAATCAGCCAAATCCTGCCTTTGGGGCACAAAATACATTGCTTTCCCACTTCCACTCCTAACGAATCTTCGTGAAAATCTTAATGAAGTTTGCAGCCTTGAGTTTCTGAACTGAAAGTCCCAGTACACCAATTTCATTTGCCCTTTGAAATGCTTCACCACATTATGCTTTGCAGCCTCATATAAGTGAATCAAGCCTCTTACATTTGAAGAGGCTGGACCATTAGGCATTTTGAGTGCCTCTCCAGTTGGCTCACGCAGCTCCCATTTTCTCATTTCGATTCCCTTCCTGCCCAAGCTCTGTAGATTTAGCATCATCTCCTTGGTTCACGAAGTAGCTTCATCAAGCACAGAATCAATTAGTAGAGACCGCTTTTTTATTGTTATTAGCAACCTTTACCTTCATTAGCTGATACTGAAAGCCACCCATCTTCATCTTATTTCTAGATCCCATCATGTCTCCATTTCGTCCATTTCATGCATTTCACGGGTTTCAATTCATTAGTGATATTCTGAGTCAACACTTTTCCCACTGGGCCTTTCATAATAACATATTCCGATAGTTTACTGATTCCTTACGACAGTTAATCAAGCTTTCAGTCTCTAAAATTTCGACATTAACTACCGCTAAGAGTCTGGCAAAGCAATCCTCCCCCGTTGAGCCATCAACATATCGGTTCATAAAGCCTTCTTGTCATAAAGCCTTCTGACAAGCTTCAAATCTTTGAAGTCACTGAACAATTCCAGTAATATTTTGGCAGCTTTGGCAAATTTAACCACATGGAAATGCAATGCAGTTATCAAAATTGAAGTCTGGAACTCTGTTTTCCTTTTTGCCATAATGAGGACTGAGTTCTTCCCAAATTCATGAGAGCCCTTTGTCCAACAAATTTTGAAGATCCAAAAGACCTAAACAATGAAGAAACCTTGAGAATGAAGACATACCGTGGGATCCAAATCTCACTCAATCTATAACCCACAACTGAAATTTTCCTACTTGCACCTTCAGCAACATCTGCAGAAGTAACTTGTATGAAATCACCTTCGGATTCAACCTTTCCCAACTTCAAACCCTTATCAAATGGTCGATTATCTGCAATCAGTTCGACCAAGTCCTCCTTTCCCTTTCAAATTCTACTCAAATCCTCCACTTTCTGGGTGGACGACGTTATCCTCTCCAGATAGTGTATTTCTGTATATATCTGAAAATAATGAAGACAACAAAGTTCGACTCCAAAAAATAATAGATTTTGTCTTTATATCCTAGTTTATATTAAAATAGCATTATACTTCTTTCATAAGACAACTGGCACTCAATTATGTCCTAGTGTTTTCGATTTTTAAACATGTAAGTGACAGTTATAAACCATCAATGGACACGTCTGAAAAACAACATAATCAAAAGATAGAACAATTCATTCTGTAGTCTATGAAAAACTAAGTTTGCGAACAGATTCGAGAAATAGAAACAACCAGATTATACCTAGTTATCATTTACAGCAGGAACCATTTCTGTGTATTAGATATTTGTGTTTCTCTATTGAAAGTTAAGCTGTGGATACACAAAGTTCCTTGAACACTACAACTTATTTATATAAAAGAATATACATTTAATAAAACTATGAGTCTATCTATCATTTCTGCTGACTCTAAATTCTTCATTATTCTCCCCTGTTTCAAAGGCCTTATGAATGCAGCTTTTACAAATCCTGATAATGCAAAGATTGGATTCACCTTGTAATAAGAGAAATCATAATGGAATAAACGAAAGCGTATGCAATATTGAACAGATCAAATGGCAGCTAGCCAAAGAGATCCAATCTTGAGTTATTTTTAGTAGGCTATGGCATTGGAGGTGGTGTAGCCAAGCTCCCAGCACCAGAATCAAATGTTTCCCATTGGGTAGTCACCGCTACAGCATTGCTGTAATTCCCAAACGGATTGGAATTTCTTGCCTTAAGTTCATCCAATGTATCTACATAGCTCTGTACACGGGACACCTGTGCAAACATATATAAGAGAATTTTATACATCACCAAGTGGATAAATCATCATGTTTGGAAAGAGCGATATTTATTGTGATTCTAAGGAGTAATTATGTATAACTCACCTTATCGTGACAACTGAATTAGTTGCTTTAATTTACGATAATAAAGAAGTAGAATGGTTGAGATATTCATTGTATGAAATGTCCTTGTGGCCTTATTAGTTGAACAAAGTCATGTATATAGGACTAAGGCATAGCTATGTGAAACAACTAACAGCAAATTGTGGGATCACTATTGACTTTGTAAGGTTGAGTTAAATCTGATAACTCTGTTAACAAAAGGGTAGGCAAAAGAGATGATATTTAAAACATCAAAGGCAAGGGTCTCAAGCACACAGATTAAAATAAAAAATGGTTGCACCTTAACTTACCACTTAATACTACGTGAAGTCCTAAGGTTAACATGACAAAATACAACATAAGAGTGATTTATAATTTTACAATATTAAGTCATGTTTCCATCCTAAAGTTATTTAAACTTTTGGGATCTTCCAGTAAAGCCTAACTATGTGAATGTGAATTGTGGCCGCTTCTTGGAGTCAAAGGGCTTGATTCTTAAAGAACTCATGAAAAAGATATAGGCACACGGCCATAACAACATTGCTCATTTTCTAGTTTCCATTGATGGTAAACTTATGCGTGAATTGGTCTTTAACTAGTCAAGTAGAATAGTTAGTTCAAACCATAGTCCAGCCCATCTTTCTTACAAGTTATAACATATTTTTACTAAGCGGTGATTCAATCGTAAGAAATCATCATTGCATAATTGTCGAGGATCTGGAAATTTTCAACATTTGAAAATAGTGGATGAATATTAGATATTTTCAAAGAAAAGCACCAAAAAAGAAAAATGCTTGGGCAAATGTGATTCTTTTAATGGATATAACAGTTCAAATGGACATGAGATGCTACTCTTCAAAAGCAATATGATTATAGTTTATGAAAGCAACATTTGTGGACATATTGCAATGACCAAAAATAGAGAACCTCCTTAATTAGATCCCAAATATCATGTCATTCTAAATTATTGTGTAACGTTGGAGACAATTTCCAATTGCCAAATGACCCTGCTTTCCATTTCAACTTTGGAGTTTGATTTTACTAATGCAAAATACTGACAAATATAAAGTAGAATTATATCCCAAAGGTGATTCGAATAAACTGTTTGAATTTGTAGGGGCAAATATAGTCTTAACGAAAATGATCTTGATACACACCTTAAAGTCTTTCCCTAAGTTGACACTGATCCCTGCATCAATGCAAGGATGCCCTACACTACCGGTGGGAAGCCCAAGCACAATTACAAACTAATCTCATTAGCAAATAATACTACAAAAGAGTGGCCGAATTAAATAGCCAAATTTACATCTCACGAGTATCTAAAATAGTAGAAAGAACCACCTAAGGATTTCTATTTTGTTTCATTTCGTTGAAGCTTCAGGAGTTCGAAGTATGGATTCATCACCGTAACATATGACAAAAGACACAATGAGAATTGACGCCGCGTTGACATGTGTTAGGTACTTTTTTCATGCACCTTATTTGAACTAGAGAAGCGACACGAGAAACATTTGGGTGGGCTCCATAGAGTGGATAAGGACTAGTTGACTGGGGGATGATATTCAACGAGGTTAACTCAAAAAAGAGATTTTCCTAATCACAAACTAGCTAATCTATTAATTCTGGCCAACTGTTTGACCGTGTTTTAGGAGGCCAAACTCTTCCTATTTATCAATTGGGAGTCCATGAGGAAAATGTTGCAAGGTGTTGGATTTCCTGTTCAAGTCACATATTCAGTCAAGCAATATGCATCCCACTATATGCACTATTACATTTTTTAAATGAATGTGTTATCATAAGTAAGATGTGCATATTGAATAAATACTTACCTCATTCTTTCTCTGTATCTTTGCTTCTCCATCGGCCTCAATGCTGTCCAGCTTTAGTAATTGCACCATAAGCAACTCAGTTGAAACAATGAAGTCCTTCTCATTTACCTTTATGCCACCATCAACAGATGCTTGTATAGCAGAGACCTACACCGACAACAAATTCAAATGCATCATTAATGATTTTCACGTATCAAAAGGTAGACTCAAGACACGTTAATAGCTACCTTTGCAGAAAGTTTATCAACTTCAGCACGGACTTCACCAACTGCTTCACAGGCCTTCAGTATCTCATTTCTTTTCCTTAACTCTTCCATTTTTCTCTCTTTGCTTATTGAATGCTCCATGAGCAACAACTTTGACAAGTCCTTCACTCCTGCTGTATGCAAAATATCTGCATCGCCTTTCTCCCTTCCACGGAAGAAGAGTCGTTGTTCCTGAGGCTCTAATCCCGATTGAAGAGCAAGAACTTTCTTCAGATAACCTTTTGAGAAAAAATACAAAAAAGCAGACAAACAATAAATGAAGTTAGCAAAGAACATATCTTCCATGAGAAGGCATGCTCCCCCCCCCCCTCCTAGAAAGTCCACTAAATTCAAGCATACTGAGCTCCTCATCATAGAATTCTACATAACATAATAAAGTGTTCGGGAAAGTCAAATTGGGTTATCTCAAAGAACAAACAGAAGGAATTGCAGTAGGAAGCCTGAAAGTTTATCCAAGACTTGGATTACATCAAACTTAAGCTCCTAGTAGATTTCAAATATTTTCACGAGCAATGTTTTCTGACTGACCTGTTCAAAGGTTTAGAAAAAGACCTTACCAGAACAGAGACAACAAATCTCACATCAAATCTACACCTAAACAATAGTTCCAGAGCCCACAATGATGAGGCAGTAATTCACCAATAATATGATTCAGCAATCAAAAATCCAATAGATTCATGCAAAATTAAAACAGGGAAAACACAATTCAATCGAAGCAACAAAAACTGTAAACCCTGCACAAAGCAGCAGCTTTAAGCACCAAACGTGGTGCACAAATGATGTATACGGGAATGTTCAAATTAGAAAGGACATAGCTATTTCTTTTCCAAATTTTAACCTCTTATATTTTTCGTTAGGTAAATTTGTCGGAAGGGTTCAAATTTATTTTTTTTTGCAGTCGTATATTTCGCCCCAGCCCCAATCATAATTTTAGGACTCCGATCATCAGCTCCGATCGAAATTGCTCAAACGTTATACGAACTCGAAATTCAAAAAAAGCAAGAACATGGGAAAAATAGCAGTCAAGTACTGAGAAAACCCTTACGCAAACACTCGTACAGAGTAAGATAATTAACAAATTCACAAGAAATAAGACAAAATTCTAAGAGATTATGAAATAAAAAAATCGTGAGGGAAGGACCGTACCAAAAGTGGATTGAGAAGGAACTTTGATATCAAAGTGAGAGGAGACAGAAGAGACCTTGACCCTGATCATTGGTCCATCAGAACTACTGCCATCAAGATGATGATGAAGATGGTCATCATCATTCTCACTCATCTCCCACTTTATCTCTTCATTCCCGTTCACCACATCCGAACCAACTGGATTCATCTCTCTCTCTCTCTCTCTCTCTCTGTGACTCAGTCGAAGATGATCAACAAGTAATGAACTGAGAAGTGTAGTAAATGAGGGTTACGTAATAAGGAAGGGCGGAACCAATTAGCAGAGAGAGTCAGAGATGGATTCTCACTCCGCCCACAGAAGGGAACAGAGAGCAAATACTCGTCAGTGGCAGAAAAATAGGATTTTTCTCAAGTCTAACCAGCTACGCTGTAGGGATTAGGGTTTGGGATTGGCGGCAGAGTGATACATCTAAACCCAATCTAATATATATATTTTTAAAATTTTATAATGCAATATTTAACCTAAATTACTTTAGAACAGGTAAAAATTTGATATTTGGGTTGAAAAAAAATCTATGGAGATATTTTTTAAATAATTTGAGATATTTTTGATAGTATATTAATATATTTATTTATTCATAATAGTTAATTAATATAAAAATAAATAAATTAATAAAATAGTACATCAGAATAAATATACAAAGTAAAATCTGCAGAACTACATGTCTTTTTAAATCAAAATTATAATATTACATCTGGAATCAAATTTTTTTTATTGGACACCATAAATATTAATATTTCTTAATATAATAATAATATTATAATATATGATCATATTGATAATGTACAATGATATTAACTTAAGTTAATTTCAGATTAGTATGAAGTGATTGCCATTTGTTTGCACCACTGCACAGAAGAGCCGGCGACGTGAACCAGAATAGTCAAAATAAGGAGTCATGGTTGCCAAAGGTGAGAAACAAACCGGTTAACCAAACCGCATGGTAGCTCTTAGTAGTAATTTGACCCAAAGTTGATAGGGTTGTAATTGCCGAGCTTGAAGCCAAAAACAAACTCCCATCGAACATCTGAATATAAGGCAATAAGTAACTATTGGACTGCCGAATGTATGGAATAAGAGATTATTCAATTTTTAGAACAAAATCTTCGGTACTTCAAAGTGAAAAATGTTCCATATGTTGGATAATTTGTGATGACATAGGGGATGATCTATAAACAATGAGTAAATTGCTTTTTTGGTTAGATAACTTTAAAAAAAAATTAAATGATAGTAACAAATTTTAAGAATAACTTAAAGACTCGTATGATTATAAAATCAAACGAGGAATAAAGAAAAAAAATTTAAAGAGAAAATTTCAAAGACATTCAATGTCATGAATGTCGAGTTCTAACATATTAGGATTAAATGTCCTAATTTTAAACGTAATAAGGGCAAAATATTATTTACCGCCATTTTTGATGAGGATACTAAGGAGAGCGATAGTGAGCTTTTCACTTCTAAAATATGTTCAAACTATTTGGTTTTTGTCTCTCATGTCGAGATTAATGAAGAGCATATTATAGGACGTGATGAATAGTATAATAATAATGATCATTTACAATCCGAATCAGAAAATGGATTGGATGGTTTGTAAAAGACTTTTTTACAAATTATATCATGATTATTTAGTAACCAAATGAACTAATAGGACTTTAAAAAAGAGTTGAAGAATTGAAGTGTGAAATAAAATTTTCAAAAGATTATTTAAAAATGGAAAGGCCTTGAAAAACATGTGTGATGAAAATATTATTCATAGGGATAAGATAAAATATTTTGAAATTAAACTTGAAATTTTCAATGCCCATTTGCTTATGTTTAGAAAAAGTTTCAAAAAGCTTGACCACATCCTTGGTTTTGGCAAGGTGGCCGTTAACAATAAAGGACTTAGTTTTCAAAAAACTAACTCTCAATGGACGTACCCTGTAAATATTATATTTACATCGGTTATCGAGCGTGGCAAAGAAAATGAGTTGGACGCTACATCTTTTTAAGAAACAAAGCCTAAGTAAGCCTCTCCTAAAAGTTAATCTAAGACTCACATATAAAATATTCCCTATTAAAAAGTTTGTTCCAACATATGTTGGATAAGGTAAAAAATATCACATTCGCCAAAACTGTGCTGAGTCCACACAGAGGCACCACCCCATTAGAGTTGGTAGAGCACCTAAGCCTTCTACCTCTATTAAATCGGAACCCTCTTATTACCAATGTGGTGTCTTAGGTCACATTTGTTTTCAATGTTCTCTACTAAAATCTAATAAACCTAAGCAAAAATGTAAATGTAAAGAACTGGGCTACGAAGGGTTACCGAAATATGATGCCATCTTATGTGAATTTTAGAAGAATATCTAAAAATTTTGAACGTTATACTACAAAACCATGTACTACTCTTCTAAAATGATGTCTAGATTATTTTCTCATGTGTCCTACTCCCCTCTGAGATTCATTTCTACATACTATTTGTGAGGCCAACATGGTCATATTTAGCCCATTGTATAAGCCTTATTCTAGGAAGTTTCAAGATAGATCCCCCAAAAAAAGAAAACTTACACGTAATGTATAACATTTAAAAGGGATGATATTTAGTTTGACTATGATGATCAAATATGACTCTAAAAAAAATGTGTTTGATTCAACTCATTAATGTACCAAAAAGCCAACCCATTCTTTGAAGAAATGGGCTTGAGTTAAGAGGAAAGATTTCACTTCTAAAGCCAAGGTATTGCACGCTACTCATAACTAGCTCACTCATGCATTTTTCGTATAGATTTGAGTACATTTAGATTAGAGCAAGTATTTTAAATTTTAAAAATTTTAAAATTAAAAAAAATTGATAATAGGTAATTAATTTAAAATATATTCAGACATAAATGGATTGTCTAACACCTAATGTGAAGTTATCTTCATAAAAGAGATTTCTTATTCTGTACACATTTATTATAAATACTGTGATTTTTTGATTGAGACCTTGACTATATTTGTATGTATCGAGTTGACAATTTTTAGCAGATCTAGACTATGCTGAAATCAAATTGATATTAGACTAATTGAACCTAAACTTAAAAAATAAGAATCCTATGAAAATTTTGAATGTTGTTAATGAGTTTTTAGTGATGACTCACAAAAAAAAAATATTATGGAAAATAAGTTCCTGAATATTGGGGCTCTTATTTAGGATGGTCAAAATTATTGAAATAAGTTATAGGTCTTAATGGTGTTGTATTTAACTTTCTCTTCCAAAATTTTCCAAAATACACCATGGATTTTATAATTATAGTGGTGTCCTCTATAATTAGAAGTTTTGAGTTCTCTTAATTATATATGGTGCTTTAATCTACGTACAACATATTATAAGTTTCATTTTCATTTATTTTGTTCAAAAAATAATATTTGAATTTTTCTCATAATTATTAAATTCATAAAAAAATTTAATTTGAATAATACATTATATCAACATCACTCGTTGTTTCTGTCATAATGACAAATATTATTTTTTCTTTTGTTATTGTTTATATTGTACATTGCATTCTATATTCATCTCCAAGGAATGGGAATCTCTTGCTACTAGTTTTTTGCCTCCTCCATCTCCTCTTGTCCAAAAATTTCACTCAAATATTATCAAATTTATCCGGGGACGATTTGCTTTGTGTATTTATGTTTGTGGTTAGATTATTTGGTTTATACTTGAGGTGATTTAGGATACTCTAATTCTCCCATTGTTCTATCGCCAAACTATAATTATCTCGCCAATGTTATCTATTGATAATATCTTCTCCTATCTATTGCAACATCCCTATAAGTATGCAACTCATGAAATCGGGACAAGCACATGAAATGATTACTTTGTCCTTTACAGAGCACTAACATCTTTTCGATATCACATATGTCAACCCTTCACTATCTAGAAAACTATTTTTATCTATTGTTTTTCAATGTGATATCATGGATATCTCAATCATTATCTATTACAAGTTTATATATATATATATACACACACACAAAATGATATTCAATCAACAACCTAATTGTCTTATAGATGCCTCATCTAGCGCCTCCTCTCATCTCTCATATCTCTCTCTCTCTCTCTATTTGCCTATTTGTCATATCTCTTGCTTCTCTCACATGCCACATTAGTAGGGTTACTCTTGCTCAACGTCGATCACATACATCTGGCCATATCTCTCCTCATAAGGGATCTATGCTTCCTTCTACCCATGAGTCATTTAGAGGTCCTTTCAGTATTCAACCTGACCTCGTTAATATTATTATGGATCTCTTTTGTTGTATATATCTCCAAATAGAGCAAATGACTACATCCAAATTTGAGTTTCAAGTAAGCTAGTAACACCAGTGGCATGGATGACTATCTCTTAGTTTGCGTTTCAGAAGCGCTTGTAGCAACGGATGGAGTAGGCAGTTGGATCTCATATAGATTTTTAGGCCGGGATGAGTCGTCTTTAGTTTAGGGTTGATCAATAGAATTGATACATTAGGCGTAGGTGAGTGCTACCCTATGGGTTGTAGAGATTTTTGATGAGTTTGATTCTTAAGCCATTATCCATTGGCAATTTTTATCAAAAAGGGGGAGACCTATGAAACTTAAACTTGGTTAGGAATACTAACACTTACACTAATATGAATTTAGGATATGTGCTAAAATATTTTGAGGGG
>JAOVVI020012340.1:0-12282 GCA_028571085.2 Nepenthes alata | reverse complement strand
ATTCTGTAATATTTTTCCCCCTTTAATCCAAAATACTTACAAAAAAAAAAAAAAAAAAAGCATGTGAGACTTGATACGAGGCTGTTTGGCTTATAGTGTAAGGCCCGAACACCTCAACTTCTATTGATGTTGAGCTCCATTCAATTGCCTCCCAGAAGAAACCTAAAAAGGAGTAGAGTTCTATTGTGTGCCACGTAACTGTTATATGTGATAGAAGCTTAAATGAATATTTAACGATGATTGATACAAATATCAACCTAAATGTATTATAATTATTTTTTAATATACTATAATAATATTATCATAAATTATTATATCGACAATATGTTACAATTTATCAACTAATATGACTATTATATCGACCGATATGACCCTATTAATTTATAATTTTTTTAAAATTTTTTTCTTCTAATATATTCAATATGATGCATATCATCCGATATTAATATAACTGTAATAAATATCAGTACTAACAAAAAAGATTTACAATTTATTTAGAATAAAAACTTAGATGAAATTATAATTTCATCTAACCATATATTAGATTCAAAAATAAAAAAGCATTTGATTCTCACCTTTTTCTCTTTGGTAATTATTAGTCTTATAGATCAATAAATAAATAAATAAATTTCTTTTTCAAAAAAAAAACAAATTTTTTTGGTAGGGATTTAATTCATTGAATCTCATCCCTTAAAAATGCACATAAACCAAAAAATAATAAAAAAAACTCATATTTAATTAAATTGATAAAATCTTAATCATGGTAGATTGAAAACATAATTACATATATAAATAACATTATTCATAAAATAAATCTTATAACAGATAAATTTATAAGCATTACAGTAAAAATCAAACTTATGATTAATGACTCAATTACGACGCTCTAAATTAACAAATTAAACAAAAAATCGATCTCATTAATGGTATTATTTTGGTAATAAATCTCATTCATTGTATTAATCTCCCCATAAATCTCAATTACTTTTTAGCAATTATTAACATAATTAAAATACCATATTTTTTTTTCCATTTTTTTCCTTCTGCATTTTAATTTATTGCTTGTATTAGATTTGACAGATAAATTTGCTTTGTCGTTAAGAAATGTCTAAGCATTTGCCTATAAATACATGGGTAAGTGTGTTTATGTGCATCACATTAAAATAATTTTCCAAAATTTATAAATATATATTTTTTTCTTAAAATGTAATTGAAATTAATTTTCCTATTATTTATTTCAGTTAATTTTAAAAGATAAAATTTTCTTTTATTGATATTTTCTTTTTAAAAAAAAAATTAAATCTGACTTTTTTTTATTTAAAAAACTAAAAAATATGGTGTAGTGGTGGTTTCTTGCTTGTTGGTTTCATCGATAAATTCCTCTGGGAGTTCATTAAGATCTGAAAATCTCTAGCCAAAGCAAATGGGTTCTTCTTATAATATAAGAAATCTATTTTTGATAATTTTTTAATATATTATTACAAATAAAAAATCTCAAATAAAAATAATTGACTACTAAATTAAAGAATTATATATTTTTTACAGATAAATTTATTTATAAGGGAAATTATCATTTTTACAAATATTTTGATATTTAAGGAGTTAATCGATTAATATTTTTATTGGAGAATTTTACATATAAGTAATTCTATAAAAACTACTAAATTAAAGAATTTTAAATTTTTTTTCATTGATTTTATTTTTTCTTATTCGATTATTGTAGATTTTTGTTCTATATTTTTTTTTAAATTTATTTTAGTTTTCTCATTATTCTTGATTTTATGTGTTTTTTTTCGGTTTTTAGTGTTCATTTTTTAATTTTTGCAATTTCGGAATTTCGAATTTCTTTCATTTCTCTTCCTTTTTTATTCTCAATTTTACTTTGATTTTCTAATTCATTTATTTTTAGTTTTGGATTCTGATTTTTCAAATTTCTTTTATTTTTTGCAAATTATTCCTAAAAATGTTCTTATTTCCAAAAAATCTCCACACAAAAATACTATTATTCACACACAAAAAAAAACCTCACGCATGTGCATTTTTTTTCTAACTCGATAATTAATGCAAATTCAATTTTCTAACATATATTATATTTTTTCATTATTTTATATTTTATATTATTTTACATAAAAATATTAATTTTTAAATAAAGCATTTAAAAAACTCCAAAAAATATTTAAATTGCTTTGATTTGAATTATAAATAGATATAATTACAGTTATTGGTTTGCATAATCAGTCGATTCTGATCATACTCAACTTATTTTTGAAAAGATTTTATGTATTTTGGCATATTATTTTCTTTAATGATATAAATTAATTTTAGATATTAATAAACTCCCAGAAAAATTTATTTATGAATTAATTATTAAGATCATATAATTATTTAGTGTTTCTTAAAAAATAATAATTATAGAAATTTTAATTTTATTTTAAAAAAAATTACTATTTTAAAAATTTTTTATAGTCTCATGTGACAATAATAGCCTCATATTTTTTATAAAGCTACAATATATAAAAATTAAGATTAATTGCATTGCTACAAATTCAATGTTATTTTATATATTTAAATATTAAATAATATCATCTAAATAATCAATTTTACTGAATTTTTTCATATGTTGAATTGAATACTATTACCATTAAAAAAAATTTAAAAATATATTTATTATTTGTTTTTTTTAAATGTTAACCATTGAATTTTTAATATAATGATCAAATTTAGATTTGTTTTTTTTTATAAAAAAAAAATTGGTATTGTGGAACAGCCGACTGCGCTGCGAAGATGGGAAGATCGATGAAAAGCACTCATCTCGAACGGAAGGGGTAGAGGGAGAGAGGAAGGGGTATTATTACCGATGCCATTGATGAAGTGGTTTCTTTGTGAAATACGTGAAGAGAAGCAGCTTGAAGTTCGAATCCATGTCGTCGGCTCGCGCTGAAGATCTTTTCCTATCTACTTCACCTGCTACCTATTCTGACAGTAATTCTCTCGATCTCGTTCGATCGATCGATAGGTCGATCGATTTCGTTTCTCAATGCTTTTTTTTTTTTCAGTCGATTTGAGATTTTCAGTGGTGTTTTTCCTTCATCATGCAAAATCGATTGTTGAAGATTATGATGTCGTTCGATTTCCACAGAATCGAATTGTACTGATTTAAAATCTCGATTGGGGTGCTTTGTTGAAATTGAAATTATTAGGGTTTCTTTTTCCATAAAATAATTTGAACCTCAGAAAATTAATAACAAAAATCACTTCAATTAAATATAAATATTTTAATATATATTTTTTACAACATTTTTGTACTTATTTATCTATGCAATTCAGGGTATAAATATTAGTCATTTTATAAAAAATATCATGTGTATTCATTGATATATATTTTTTTAAATATAATAATATCATAATATTATTATAATATAAAAATATATTGATATCAAAATTAATAATTAATAATATTTTTTTTTTCAAATAATCCAACCAAAAAAGGTGATGGTATTTTTATGACTGGTAATAAAAAATTTATAACTGTTAGATTAGATTGAGTTATTAAAAACAATAATTGTTTTTTTTTATAATTTAAATTAGGTTGATTTATTGACTTTTTAAAATATTTTTTTTAAAAATATTTATTTATATTAAAAAAAAGTCTAAAAATATAAAATAATTCTAAAATTATAATATTTAGATTAAAATATTATCTAATTAAATACTAAAATAAATATTTTTAAATAAAAAAATATTATATATATAAAAATAAAATCTATTAAAATAATTTTTTAAACTTGCTATTTATTTAAATAAAAATAAAATCTCGATCTGTGCGTGACATTTGATGGTAGAAAACATGGGAAAATATGTTAATTTTTGTTTTTGTGAAATTCGACCGTTGATTTTATTTTTTAAAGTTTTTATTCTTAATTTTCGTTATAATTTTATCGTAAGGTAATTCGTAAATCATGCAATATGACAATACTTATACAGTGTGCATGTGTTTTTAAAAAAATAAAATAAAAATAAAATAAAATTTGACATATGAATAAAAAATTATTTATTTATAAAAATAATCTATAAAATTTATTTGTCAATTTATTCTTGTATCAGATAGTTTAATTTCTCCTCCCTAATATATTAAAAATTATATTTTTTATTTACATTTTAAGGATACCTAAAATAATATATATATATATATATTTATTTATTTATTTATATTTATATTTATTTATTTTTTAATTTTTTTATATTTTATTAAATTATCTATAAAAATATAACTGAAAATAACTTATAAATAAATATAATATATAATATTATTTTATATTTTATGTTTCTCGATGTCCCAAATTAATGTACGAATTAAGGTATTACCCAGTCAAGCGTGGATGTCCAAACAGTAACGGGTTTGATCTTCATAATTTTGAATTAAATTTTGTACACCATAATAAAATAAATAAGAGTTAAAAGATATATAAGACTTACTTTTTAGTACATCCACTAACATTTAAATCAATGATCTTTCTATTTAGATAAAAAATATATAAAAAAATAAATGTGAGAAATTATAGATGATGGGTATCAATGTTTTTGTATGGATGGCAATGCTCGTTTCTGTGAACTCGTTTGGTAGAATAATTGTAAGATACGCGTTTCAATTTTATTATAATCCAAATCAATTAAATTAAATTCATTAAAATTAAAGTCTAAGAATGAAGAAAATTGGGTTAAAAGTTATACTTGGATCAAGTCATATTAAGTTGATGGGTGCCCAACCAGTGCCCAACGTGCGCCCGTGCATGGGTAGGTAAAATTTTCACGCTTCAAAGATGCTTGATTAGCGCCTGAGCGCACGTTGACAGAATAATCACACTTGATACACGTCCAATGGACACTTGAGCGTATGGAGGCACAATGCCCACGCTTGAGGTGCACCTGAGGCGACACTCGTGCGTTGTAATATTTACCGATGGCACCTGACATACGCCTGACCAGCACTCGAACGTTACTTTAGTATAAATATGAGACCCGATTGATTTTTTGTCATTTTTTAGCAAAATTTGAGAGATGAGAGAGAAGGAGATGAGGAGAAGAGAGAGAATGAGAGAGAGGAAGCCAACGAAGCCCAATTCAAGTGAATCAAAGATAAAATTTTGGCAATTTTCTGTCAAGGCAAGTGCATTCCAACTCTTTCTATTATTATTGCTATTATTTTTAAATTTTTTAAATATTTTTTATTTTAAATACTTATATATGACATAATTTTAAATATATAATTTTTTTATTTAGTATGCATGTGAACATTTTTTGATTTTTCTATAATTATATATAAAATCTATGTCTAAACTCATAAATATAGTATCGCTTAGCTGATTTGTAAAATTGCTCTGTATATATGTGTTAAATTTATAATTTAATAATTTTACATATGATAAATTTTATATCTCTTGCTATAATATATGCTGAACTTTTAAATATATGTTTGCATATTATGAATTTCAACACAATTGGTCATACATGTATGCCAGTTGAATTAAAATTTGTTGAGACATTTTTAAGTTACTAATTTCTACACTTTACTGCACTTTTGTTAAAATTTGCCACATTACCATGCTAATTGAGCATTTCATATTTTAAAATTAATCATAACTAAAATTCTGCAAAAAGTATAAATATTATATGATAAAATTCTATAATTATGTTAAGAAGTATGATATTTTTTTAGGATAAAAAATTAAAAAATATAAAAATATATGTAGAGTTTTTATAATTATAAATATTGGACTATGATTATATTTTAATGGGTAGTATATTATATATATCTTAATATATTATAGTAGTGATTGATATTCAAACCTATCATCCGCAGGTAAAAGTATCATTCAGTCATATTTATAGGGCTATATATATGGCGGCCACCTACCGGTCTGAAATAATTGTGTATGACTTTTGATTGTATAAAAATAAATATAATTTGAGTTTTAATTATCCGCTCATTTAATCGATGTGACCTTACTAACTCTTGGTCCCTAAGAAAATTTATATTTGAGCATGAATTTACACCACATTTAGTTTAGTATTGAAAAAATAAAATAAAAAATTTATACCATTACATCATATTCTATTATTCCTTTTGATATATTTTTAATACAAATTATGTATATTTAATTATAAATCATATATCTTACTAAACTTTTGACTTACTCTTTTAATTTTATGAACCCTTTAGATGATAAGGTCAGATGCTTGTAGAACGACCACGACTAAATGATGAATTGTGCGAGAGAATTAGAATTCAGAGTACATGATGTTTAATGTTGTATTTGATTTCCGAACAATAGTTTAATATTTTTTTTCATGATTATTGGTCTATAAAATTTTTGGGATGAATGTTGATGTTTTTAATATTACGTGGATATAGTTTAAGTTAATTATGGTTTGTAGTTTTGGGATATCGGCTATCCAGCAGTAGACAGTAGTGAAAATTTAGATTTTAACATAATTATATTATTTTGATTTTATATTAGACAAATATAACTCCTTACGTAAGATCTGATGTATCGATATGGGCCGATGTTGGAGCCACATAATTATATGATATATTTTGGATCCCGTGTATAGTTTATATTGTTTTATTTTAGTTGATTAAGGTATCAACATAAAATTCAAATCCAAAATTAATTAGATGACTAATTGATTAATTAATAATATTGGATAATTGTTAATGACGTGATTGAAATTTGAGACGTAACAATAGCTTTGATATTCGTACACTCGTCCGATAGAGTGTCTTTTGTATTTGTGTACTCATTTAGTGGAGTGTCTTTATCTTGTCATCATTCTCAGACTTTGTTGTTCTCTTGTTTCCTTGTTCTTGTCCCCCCTCCTCTTTGGGAGAAAGGACTTATTTATATAAGAAGTGTCATTTTGATGATGAGCGTTGGAATCAATACGTGGGTATGAGACTGCTTTAGGTGAGGTCATTACTAGCATGTATAATGGTTGCCTTAACTCAATGCCGGGATTGACTGACTTCCAACTGCTGGATTGACTCAGTCATTGCTTGTATTCGATCATTAAGTAGCTCATTATGATATTTTAATATTCGACTATTCAGGTTGTGTCTCTTGGTTCATGCTTGGTATGCCATTCACCTGATGGATTGTGCAGCATCTTTGACTAGGCTGTCGATATTTGGAATTCATATTCACTTGTGCACTGGGTTCGCCCCTTGGGAGGTTTGAATTTTAACTCCCAAAATGTCATCGATGAGACGCCAGTTACAACTACATCAATGAGCATTCTCTCTCCAGATATTCTACTAATTTGGGATTTTATTCTCTGCCATCAGTGTTGAGGTTTATTATCTTCTTGAGTTGAATGGTTATTGCGTACTCCTCTCGATTATAAATTGAGGAGCTCTCTTTGCTTTGCATCACTAGACATCCCTTATCTTTCTTGGTGGTATGTTTGTTCTGAGCCACCTGGTGCCTTTGCTGCTAAGAACCGAAGTTGGTGGGATCTCTCTTCCAACCTTTGAAGTAGAGATTTGAGGAGATGTTTGAAAACTATCTTGGTTACCTTCTTTTATATGAAAAATCGCAATGGTTCCATTCTTTTACATCTGTCCCAAAACAAAGCCTATGTCACATGGCAAGCTTTTGTCGTGACAAGGCTTCCATAGCCATAATTATGGCGACTACAATAGGTTTTGGTAGATGATTTTTTTAGTCGCCCCCCATATTGAAGTTTCTAAAGAACTGTTGTGGTTCTTGGAGAAAGGGCTTTTTTTCTCTTGTCAGGTCGTCATTCTACTTTTTCCTTCCTTTTCTCTCAAGTTATACTTTTACTACTATAAACTTGTACGTTATAAAAGAAATCAATGAATAGAACTACTATCATAATATTTGTTTTCTTTGTATGGTTCCAATATTTTGGCCATGCTTAAAATTTTATATTAAACTCACACAATTTAATAGTCTATTTAATCAATTGTCTAGATACTTCAGGTTTCTGCAAGATTTCCTTTAACTACTGATTAGTTGGGACGAAGTTTTTACAAGCTTGGAAGTATGGTCGAAATTTTCTGACAAAGTCGATTAGTGTTAGAACAATCCTTTTGGCATACAAGTAACGAAACTCGGTATCTGTCAGAATTTTGTTGACGTAATAGATCGACCATTGCACCTCGAATTCTTGTCTAACTAGGACCAAGTTTAGCGTCATGTCGAATATCACGAGATAGAGGTCTAATTTCTCGCCTTCTTTCAGAGAAAACAATAGATGAGAGTTGGCAAGGTATTTCTTTAATTCTTTAAAAGCTGTTTGGAAGTCCTCCATCTATTGGAATTCGTTTATCTTAATTTCTTTTAAGGTCTTGAAAAATAAAAAATATTTCTCTGCAAATTTTGTCAAGAACTGAGAAAGTGTTGTAAGTCTCCTGATTAACCTTTGAACTTTTTTTGAGGTGAATTTATATACATAATTGCTTTTATCTTCTCAAGGTTCGCCTCATTTCCCTGTGAGATATCATAAACCTAAGAAACTTTTTAGAAATTACTCCGAACACGCACTTTGTAGGATTCAACTTTATTTGGTGTGCTCGGAGCACTGCAAAAGTTTCACCAAGGTCACGAATATGATCGTCGGTTGTTATACTTTTGATGAATATATCATCCACATATACCTCAATATTCCTTTCGATTTGTGCATTGAATATTTTATTTACCAACCTCTGGCATGTCACTCTTACATTTTTTAGACTGAATGGTATGACTTTATAACTGTACATTCCCTAATCAGTAATGAAGGAGGTGAGCTCTTTATCATTGGCACTCACCAAATCTAGCTGTACCCTGATAGGCGTCCATGAAATTCAATAACTCATACCCAGATGTTTAGTCTGCCAATAGATCGATTCATAGTAATGAAAAGTTGTCTTTCAGATATACTTTATTTACGTAATAAAATCGACGCACATCTGCTAATTTTCAGTACTTTCCTTGATGAGCACTTTGCTCCACAGCCAGTTCAGGTATTGAACTTTCCTTGTGAAGCCTATGTTTCCTCACTCCTAACAATTAGTTTCTAAATGAAGTGGTTTCTCTGTTTCTACCTAACCAGTTTATATCCAATATCAAGATCTAACGTGTGGACCATCACCTCAATCAGAATTTCTGATATATTCACAGGAGTCAATGCAAACACATCTGAGTTCTTTTGCAAGAACGTTATTAGCCGTTCACGCAATTGACTCGACAAAGAGCCTCCAATCTATAGGTATTTCTTAGGCTCCTTCAGATCTAATGGAATTTGGTTAGTTGATTTGCTGAACATACCTAACTGTAGGGCTACTTCATCTAGGAGGTCAAATTTTTTAATCGGCTCATTCAGAATTGCTTGATTGACTTGAGATAGCTAGCATGTTTCGGTGTTGTCTTGGTCGCCAGAGACCTCTCTGACTTAACATGTTGTCATGAATTTCATCTTCAAATGTGGAATCGATATCATTACTTCGAACACAGCCAAGTAGGGTCATCCTAATATTGTGTTGTAGACCAAAGGTAGGTCAACTATTTAGAACCTGAGCATTCAAGACATTGTCTTTGGGTACATTCCTAATGTAACTTCTAATTTGATAGTTTCCTAGACCGCTACGGGTTCGTTGTCTAATCCGTATAAGGGTCCCTTGGCCTTTCTCATTTGTTCTTTTTCATGTTCAAGGTTAAAGTAGGTATCAAAGTATAGCAAAGTAGGCATCGTATAAGTGTCCCTTTCCAGATGAGAGCCTTAATTTCTTTTTATAGAGTCCGATAGTACTTAATATTGTGACCCAGAGATTGATGATTTTTAAATAACTCAGGAACAACGCGGGTTTTGCTATTCTGAGCTTTCATCCCATGCTCCAAAATTTGATTGGCCTTCCAACCGAGTCTATGCCCTTTTCACTCAGGGCTTCTGAGGCCTCGAAGTCGTTAGGCCGCGAAATCACCTCCTCTGTGGGTTACTTTTTTCTTCGATTCCTCTTGCTAAATGTAGAAGTTTGAGAATTGCGTGATAGAGCCCCAGTGAATGTCCTTCCAATTTGTTACAAATGGTTGGGATGACCTTGAAAAGTGTGTCGATCTATGCCGTCAATGTCTCCACATTTATATTCGTGGTTGGACAAATATTTTCATGGCTACTTTCTGTCAGGTCGTCATAATGAGAAATGACGTCCTTAGGTGGTATGCTTGTCTAGGTATTTGTGTTTGCCTTACTCTTTCTTTTCGATTGGGTGGCTTGACTTTCGTCTTCCCACAAACAGCTTGTGACACCTTAAATATTTTTGGATCTTTTATTATAAATTATATAAAAATTATTGGGGTATATTTAAAAAAAATAAGTAAAAATATATATTTAATTGGATAATTTCTTAGATTGGGCTTAATGGGCCTAAGTTTTAGTACTTGAACTTGATCTTGATATCATTTTAAAGGATTTGAACATTTGTGATTATGTTATGTTTGCAAAATAATAATAATAATAACCGGAATAAAAGGAAAGAAAAAGAAAGTGAGGAAGGAAAGAAGAAAGGAAAATGGGAAAGGAAAAGATAGAGGGGGAAATGGTACGATTCAGCAACGGTAGGGAGAATGAAGGAGATCGACGTCCTAAATAGAAACCAACTCAACTTCAATCGGATGCTTCTTTACATAAGGAGCCAGTGGTGAGGAGAGGGAGGCACAAACTGAAGAGGGAAGCCATGCAAGAATCGAAGAGAGAAGTCGCTGTTGCCGTTTACTTCAGTAGAAAAATAAGAAATTTGGGCAAGTAAATTCTTCTATTTTTTCTATCAATGTCAACTTTCCGTTTTTATGGTTGGATTTGATGGGGAACGAATGAAAATTCGGTTACAAATTGTGAATAACAAAAAGAGACCCCGTGGCTCCGATGGTGAAAAACCTTATATTTGTTGGGTTTTGAGGTGGCATTTCGTAGGATTGTTTTGCAAACTCATATTCTTTGTACGGGAAAAGAGAAAAAAAAAAAGAAGCTTTCCTTGCTTTTTTGTGGGAATCGATCTGGTTAATAGAATAGAGCACTATGCTCTATTTTTTCCCCCATAATTATAGTAGTGCGAAAATGGGGAGATGTGATTCAAAATTTTTGTTTCGTTGATGTGTGATTCATGGGCATGATTTTTTAGGCACATATTTGAGAAATTTACATGTATAAATATGCAAGTTAACTGTATAGTTGTGTGTATATATATACACATACATATATACAAGTATGGTTCTGTTTGAAAAAGATGTACATGTTATGTGTGTTGTGTTTGTGTGTGTGTAAGTATAAGTGTGTGTATCATGTCTACTATTGGGTGTGTGGGTGTTTCCGTGTATGTGTGTGTGTGCGCGACGTGTGTGAGTGTGTCTGGGTAAGCAATGTGTTGTTGTGTGTGCGTGCCTGGGTGTGTATGTACAAGTGCGTAGTGTGATTCTGTGTGGTGTGTGTACTAGTAGTGGCGGTGAAGGTGTGAGTGTGTGTATTGGGAGTAAATGTGGCCGTATATGTTAATTGGAAGAAATTAATGTCAATTATTATTTTAATTGGACATTTGTAAAATCAGCCAAATAGTTGAATAAAGTGAGAAATTGTGACCTTGTTTGGTAGCATCGAAATAACAAATATTTTTGATAGCCTTAGAAATAAAATTGGGATATTGAGTGAGTTAAAAAGGATTTAATAAAATATTATAGTATTTGATTAAATATTCAAACTTTCATTAAATTTTCTCTCGTTCATATGATAAATGATTCTTTGTGTTGGTTTGACCGCGTGCGCATATTTTATTAGTACACTATAAATAAGTAAAGACGAGTGTACGAAATCTCTATAGTATCTGGACGAATGAAAATTTGTGAGACCTTAGAGTAGTTCATACTTTTCCAACATCTATTCCATTTTAAAGGTTGAGGTCGTTGATATTAAGGAATGATACTTATAATCTAATGACCATCATAAATGATGATATCAGGGATATCATTGGCGAGGGGTATCAGAGATGGAATGAGCATATTATAAGTACAACATTTGAGGGGACTGTAGGGATAGTGGGGATGCCGTGGATACCGGGTAACCTCATGATACTTACCTAACCGTTAGGGGCGTTAATATGCGGCATATGGTCCACTACGGAAGAAGAAGGTCAATGGAGATTATTATTATCTCGCACAATGAAGATTATTATTAAATCGTACAGTTATGATCTCCTATTAAGCTGATGATTGGATTCGGTGGAATCCATAG